>JAPKLW010001552.1:42687-65948 GCA_026898455.1 Plectranthus barbatus
TTATTATTATTATTATTATTATTATTATTATTATTATTATTATTATTTTTGTAGATACCACAATGGATGATGGTGAAGACATGTAATTTTGAGTTTCAATTGTTAATGTCTTGTCTTGAAATGTATAATTATCACTTGCTAATTGTAGCATATTTCTTTTCTATAGGTACTTCAATGAAAGTGGTGGAAGAAGATCAAGAATCAAGAATGAAGATTGAAATATTTGAATGTCAATTTGATGTTGAACATTTGTTAGAAACTTTGTTAAGTTATTTTTGAAATACTTTCTTTAGTTGTTATGATGTTGGGAACTTGGTATTTGAAACTTATTTTAGCATTTGTTATATTTTATGATTGAGACTTGAGTTGAGTATGAATATTTGATTTGATTTTAAGATTAGATATTTAATTGTTTTGTTGTGTTTCAAGAATCAGTTTTTTTAAAAAAAAAATTGAGTTTCATTATATGTTTGCTTAATTTAATTCGTTTTTTTTTTAAAGCTAAGAATTTTGAGTAGCATAAATAATTTTTTAAAAGCTAAGAATTTTGAGTAGCATAAATAAAAGGGAAAAAATGATTAAATTGGTGTACACCCATGAAATACTCTAGAAATAATGAAGACAATGGGGTTGGTCCACATTGAGAGAGAGAGAGAGATTGACGTTGTGTTGCTTTAATTCTTTTTTCGAGAATCTGTAGCATTTTTTAAATTGAATTCGGTTAGAAAAAAACCGACCCAAACCGACCGCCACATTCGGTTCGGTGGGCGGTTCGGTCCAGCTATTCATCGGGCGGTTTATCGGTCGGTTTGGGGCACTGGTCGGTTGAAGTTCGGTTTGATGTTTGACGGTCGGTTTTTGGTCGAACCGACCGTTTGCACAGGCCTAGTTATGATAGCATTAAGGCCTTTTTCCCAATCATAAAAAATCTTAGTAAACAATTCTAGATGCTACGTAACACCTAAATAGTAAAGTATACAATTATTAATACAAAACGTACATAGCAATAAATTACATTGTGTAATATTTATATGCAATTATCAAATTCAAGGGCCGTGTAATTATAAATATTGTCATTTTTATATTTGAGACAAGCTTCAAGTGGGATTATTATATTTTGGAGACATGCATAATAATAGTATAAATAATAATCAATCAAATAACTTATGATAATTTCTTGCATGAAATAATATTTTATTTATTGGTGAGTTTTCAATCAATAAATTATAGATTTTCAGAAGAATAGTACTGTGCACCTTTAACTTTATTAATATTGAGATTTTTTTAATAGAATTACAATAGCAAGCGTGTTACAGTTCACAATATTGATGAACTCATCAATCTTAGTGCATGCTGAAATCACTTTTTTTTTTTATTAACGTGCTTCACTAGACCAACAAGATAGCTAGCATGACCAACAAGATAGCTAGCATGAGGAATGAGAAAGAATCTTAGCTATAAATTTTATAAGATCAACTGACCATATTGCATAACATTTTATTTTAAAAATGTGGCATTTTAGGGCCAATATTTAGCATTAATAGACAATATAGTAATTATATACAATGAAAGATAATTTTGAAATATGCATTTTAACTACGATCTTACTCATTTTAAGGTACATTAATATTACATTGCAAAATAAAATGCTTAATCTATTTACTTAACACCTTTTATATACAATATTGTGCATTTTATTGTGATAACTCTGGTGCATTGTGAGACCGCAGTTCCTTTGAGTTTGCAACTGCACCAGAGTTATCACAATAAATTGTGATGCTCCTCGGCAAACTCGGGATCACGCCCAACTCTAAAAGGTAGTTCCTGAGCCATACCCCCTCTTTCGAGGCGTCGACATATTCCGCCTCCATGGTGGAGTCAGCAATGCATTTCTGCTATGAGCTCCTCCAAGATACAGCTCCACCTCCCAGGGTAAATACATATCTTGAGGTCGATTTCTTCTCATCCTGGTCCCCTTGGAAATCCGAGTTTGTATAACCCACAGGGCACAAATCCTCACTTTGATAAACTAGGCAGTAATTCCTAATTCTTTTCAAGTACTTGAGGATGTGCTTTACAGCAGTCCAGTGCGCCTGTCCAGGGTTAGACTGATATCTTGCTACCATGCCAACGACATAACAGATATCTGACCGACCTGGTACACAACATCGCATACATGAGGCTACCCACCGCCGAAGCGTATGGTACAAGACTCATCTCATCTTTCTCCCGCTGTGTCTGAGGACACTACCCATTAGAAAGATGAACACCATGTCTGAAAGGTAGCAAGCCTTTCTTGGCGAGTTGCATGCTGAACCGGGCTATCACAGTATCCACATAGGATGCCTAGAATAAGCTCAACATTCTTATTTTACGATCTCGTAAGACCTTAATTCCAAGAATGTAGCCAGCTTCTCCCAGATCCTTCATTTAGAACTGTTCGGATAACCAAGCCTTGATTTCCGACATCACTCCCTCGTTGTTTCCAAATAGGAGTATGTCATCAACGTATAGTGCAAGGAAGACCACGCTTCCACTGACACAAAGTCGATAAACACAACTTTTATTTTCCAACTGTGCAAATCCATAGGATTTAATCACATCGTTGAAACATAAGTTCCACGACCTTGAAGCTTGCTTAAGTCCATACAAGGACTTCCTAAGCTTCCAGATAAGATGTTCTTCGCCCTTGCTTATGTTACCCTCAGGTTGCTGCATATAGATGTCCCTATCTTCTTCAAGGTAACCGTTTAGAAAAGCGATTTTGACATCCATCTGCCAAATCTCGAGGTCCATATGCGCAGCTATGACAAGGAGTATCCGGATGGATTTGAGCATGGCTACGAGTGAAAAGGCTTTGTCATAGTCAATGCCCTCTTTCTGACTATAACCCTTTGCCACCAGCCTGGCTTTAAAAGCTGTGATCTTTCCATCCGCCCCTCTCTTTATCTTGTATACCCATTTCCACCCTATGGCCCTAAAGCCATCCGGCAAATCAGTTTTCTGGTATACATCCATAGCAGTTATGGATTCAATTTCAGAATCTATGGCGACACGCCATTTGGCAACATCCTTGTCCTGCACTACCTCTTCGTAAGTCAGTGGGTCAGAGTCCTCATGTCCGTCTTCCGGGCTCAAGTCCAAAGACTCACCCACGAACATGTACCTTTCCGACTGGAATATAACTCTCTCACTACGATGAGGCATCGGTTCCATGTCAGTAGTAGGTGCAGTAACTTGTGGTCCTGCACCTTGCACTGAAGAACGTGTCTGTGGTGCTGTACCTCTCGCAGGTGCACCCACATCTACATGTTCCCCTTTCCTTGGAATTGCATTCTCGTTCTCAATTTCTTGAAAAACGATATCACTCCTTGACTTGTGATTACTCACATACTCGTCCTCCAAGAATCTAGCGTTGGTGCTAACAACGACTCTTTGACTCTCAGGACAGTAAAAGTAACCACCTTTCGTTTGCCTGGGATACCCTATGAACAGCATTATTTTTGACCTGCTTTCTAACTTATCAGGTTCCTTCGACAATACGTGTGCCGGACAACCCCATACTCTAAACTTGCACAAACTAGGTTTGCGACCAAGGAAGAGCTCAAAAGGCGTTTTAGGAACTGATTTAGAAGGCACCACATTAAGCACGTAAGCTGCTGTCTCCAATGCGTAGCCCCAAAACGAAATTGGTAAGTTTGCATAACTCATCATTGATCTTACCATCTCTAGAAGAGTCTTATTTCTTCTTTCAGCTACACCGTTTTGCTGGGGAGTACCCGGTGTAGTCCACTGTGATGTAATCCCATTTTCTGACAAATACTGCAGGAACTCATTACCGAGGTATTCGCCACCGCGGTCAGATCGCAGTGACTTGATAGTTTTCCCGACCTTCTTTTCTACTTCAGCCTTGAACTCTTCGAATTTCTCAAAGCATTCAGACTTGTAGCGAAGCAGGTAAACGTATTCGTACCTTGAGTAATCGTCAATGAAAGTGACGAAGTACTCGTACCCTCCACGAGCCTGTGTCCCAATGCTGTTCAGATCTACTACTGGTGAGGACTCCGTATATCTGTATTCTGAGCAGGACCAGAATCGAAATTCTCCTCCCTCTTCTCCCAAAATTGGCGCCTTGCTCTCTCTCTAGGTTTAGTGTGTTTCAATTGTGTTACAACTTATGAGAGAGAGCTGTCTATTTATAGACCTAGGGTTGGAAATCCTAATGGGCCATTTTGGGCTCAATTCAGAATATTTAATTGGGCCAGTCCTGGGACCTAATGCAAATAATAAAGTGGGCCTATAAATTAATTAATTCTCATGTCCACAACCCAGGACACAATTAATTAATTAATATTAATTCTTTTTTACCACATAATTAATATTGACCTACCCCTTTATTACCACGTTATGAGAACGGGCTGCATTAGTTGAGAATCCCCATATTTAAGGTTACCGGACATCCATTAATTAATCGGAGCCTCTGACAAGCTCTAACTACAATTAATTAATATCTTATAATTCCTGAGTAGTACCACTCAAACCTTATCACTTGTGTCTGAACTTAATCAGCCTGCAGGACTTTGGCACGATGAATGTTATTGAGCTCTTCAGTGAATGTCCCCATCCTATTACTCGGATATGGTTACCTAAGTCCAGTCTCAGGCGGTACTACACGAACTGCTGTTACCCAAGATGCGGATATACGAGCACGTTACTTAGGCTCTCCACCATGGCAAGTCAAAGCAACAGTCAACCCGTGCAAACCCCTGAACCTTCGTTAGGGTTTGGACTCAATCAATATAATGAGATCTTGTATTCGCTGATGTCAGACAGACGAATACATCTCACTGCGGTCCATCAATACGCCACCTCTGCGTACCAGCATGTCAAGTAACCAAGACAGACTACTTATTCTGACAATGCCGCAGCCATCCGGACAGACGTATCCTCATACGCTGTCTCGGCTGTGATCAGGTTTATGTCTCACTAGGTCAAGTGATCATACTGTCTTCTGCGATCTACAACACGCCGTATGATCGTCCCTATCGGTGAGAGAAGAGGATACCATTGTTCACACATGTAAGATTGTTAACAGATAGGAGAAATAAATCGTTGTATACTCATTGTAATAAATGCTTTCAGTATACCAAACCCATCAATAAGTCAGAGTGGATCAATTCCAACACTTCCTCTGCTCGAGACTGACTAGCATTGAAATGCCTAGTGACATCTTGCCCTCGATGCAGGATTCACAGACTTGATAAGGTACAGCCCGGACTAAGTCCAATGTACCGCCATCTGCAAGTCTCTGAATCCGCTTCAAGCTGATGTGACCCAGTCTCAAGTGCCAGAGATATGTAAGATCCTCATCAGAAGAAGTAAGTTTTCTCTTTCTAGGATTATCAATTACGGATGAATTACATGCAATACTTAAGGACATATTTGATCGAAGTAACATAGAGAGTGTAAATCAACATCCCATAACGGATGACATTGTTATTACCAATGATAAAATCATAAATAACAAATATCCATAAAAGTTGATAAAATTTGTCCTGCCGATAAACCACGACCCACAAATAAACTCTCAAATGTACTTAATTCATCAAAAACATAAAGAAAAGAAAACTCCATGAAGCTCCGTCATAAAACGTTGCCTTCATCCAGTTTGGTATCTTCTTGCCATCACTCAGCAGCCTTGCCAGCTCGGTCCCCTGCAAAGTATAACAACATGATCAACAAGTCAGCGCTTACAGCCCTTGGAAGAGCAACGCCGCACTCTAATCATGCTTCAGTTATACATGCAAATGGCATACCCTGTCTGGCCTTGTGGGCCTGACAATCTTTCCTCCAATGTTCTTTCTTACCACACCTGAAAACATTTGTCCCTCGAAGTTTCCCCATAGGCTTATTAACAGCTCCCATGTCCTTCGTAGTTACCTTTTCAACCATCTTCTTAATCGCTCTTTTTGGCTTCATACCTTTCGATACAGCAGAGTGATTACCAGAAGTAGCTAAGGCAACCTTCTAAGGATTAATAACCGATTCAGCTGCCATCAAGTCATTGAGCAACTCGTTAAGAGTATACTCCTTCTTGTTCATGACAACAATCAGTCAGAAACTCTCAAAGGATTTGGGTAAAGAGTTCAGTATGATATCAACCTTAGCCTCAACGTCGATACCTCCACTGTGCACAGTTAGCTCATCCATGAGGTGAGTTATGGAAACTACGTGCTCTCTCACTCGTTGTAATAGTCTACTTCCTCTTGTGAGGATTCAGTAGTGGGCACTTATAGGACAAAGTACTTGTAGAACAAACATGTGTTCTTCCGCAATCAGGATGTATTCAAGGTTGCGTTTCCATTCCAGGATGTTTGGACCAGTTAGAGAATTTTGCAAGAATATTGATAACACTAGACATAGACATATCCAAAACAATAAAATCTTAAATAAGAACATACATGTAGAACTTTGAAAACAAATGCATTGAAAACCTTTTAATAAATCAAATACAAATGTTTTCCACTAATTGCCCAAGAGTTCCCACCGCAAGCTACACTCATAGACGTTTAAGATGTCACCCTCAACCAGAACTGCGGGTTTTTAAGCCCCAATCCATTTAATTTCACTACCATGTCAGGATGTTTTTGACACTAGAAATTAATAATTAGTGAAAACCTTAGACCAAGCCATCTCTCGAGAACAGAGATGCAATTCTTGCATTATATTCTAAGATGCTTCTAAGCAATTAACCACAAATTTAACTCCGGCCAAAAGCGACAGTTTAGCATGGCACGTAACCATACCGCACAGCCCTTAAAGCTTTTGTTATCTATAATTTAAATCAATCCTAGAATACTTGTGAAAGAGATCTACGCAAGCTACACTCGTAGACGTTTACGCAAAACCCTCCCACTATTCACATGATTTAAATTGTTTGTCTAGAAATCCCAACAACCGTAGCCATGCATCTCTAGGAACTAGCAAACTACACTCGTAGACGTTTACTAGAACGAGAGATACACTTACAGCCTAGGACCGCTTTGTGGAGGTCTATTGATTTTAATTAAAAAATCTGCTTAGTATTTTTCTTTTAAAAGGTTTCTTATATGCGCACACATAATTTCTTTGTTATTATATTTTCCAAATTTTTGCATGTAATTAAACAAGCCCAAAACTTCCCAAAATATAATCCAACAAAAGAAATTAATCACATAAGTATGCTTGGAAAGCTGTAAATAATAAAAGCGATAAAACATGTTTTTCCTATTATCTACACATGCTTAAATAGCGCACATAATAAATCACATATCATACGAGAACAATTAAGGCAAACAAAAATTCCTCGTGGCCCCACAAAAATAGAAAAATAAATGCTATCTATTACAATTTGAAATTTGAATCTGTTTGGATAGATACAAATCTTTTCAAATCTTCAAGGGTCTCCAAATCTTCAACCACCAAATCTTTTGGGATTTAGGCCTTTGTGATCTGATGATTTGCCCTAACCCTAATGCAAACCCTAGGGTTTACACAGGATTGCACAAACCACCAAAACACGACCCATCGCGACGGAACAGCATCAGCCGACAACGACCATCGCCGCCGCTGCCGCGGGCACCGCGCCCGCGGCCCTGGTCCCTGCGCGCAGGCCGCGCACCGTGCCCGGCTGCTGCCCGCGCGCGCCTGCCGCGTCGCCTGCCGTTGCCCGCCGTCGTTCTCCACCGGCCCTGCGTCGGCTCCGTCTTCGTTCTTCGTCCTCGACCCGTCCAATTACATAATTTTGAAAAATAAAAATTACAGAATCTATTCTATTACAATTTTTCAAAATCTACACTAATCATGGATTTTCTCGTGATATTTCAAAATTAATTCAGCCCTACACGGATAAACCACCGCGGGCTGAATTACACGGGTTGCCACGAGGAACAAAAACCAACATCCACAAAACGATAAATTCATACATGCATATCGAATTTAATTATACAAAAAAGAGCCATAAATCAAGAACCTGGCTCTAATACCAATTGTAGGGTTTTCCCGTGAACAGAATCACCAAAACCGATTTGAACCGGATCGATTTATGGATATTGTGCACAATTAAATACATAATAAATCCTAGCATGCCCCTATGAATTTAATACTCGGATTTGTTGATTGAGTGATTATCGTAATTCTGTCGAGTCTAATCCGATCTTTTGCATTTGAATTTCCCACTTTAATTCAACCACGCAATCCGATTTTATCTGCGGAAATAGAAATTAGAACCCTAATTTCTTAGAATAAAATTGAAAATCAAAAGGGAAGAAAGAAGATTGTTGTTCTCCAGATTAGATCTTCAGATCTGTTTCCCGGTGCGTTCAGATCTGCTACTGGTGAGGATTCCACAGATTTGTGCTTTGAGCAGGACCAGAATTCGAAAATTCTCCTCCTTTCTTCTCCAGAAAAATGGCACCCCTCTCTCTCTCTAGGTTTAGGGTTTTTCAACTGTGATACAACTTATGAGATAGAGTTGTCTATTTATAGACCTAGGGTTGTAAACCCTAGTGGGCTCCTGGGCTCAATTCAGCACACTTTCCTTGGGCCAGACATGGGACCTAATGCAAATAATAAAGTGGGTCTATAAATTAATTAATTCTCATGTCCACAACCCAAGACACAATTAATTAATTAATATTAATTCTTTTTCACCACGGAATTAATACTGACCTACCCCTTTATTACCACGTTATGAGAACGGGCTGCATTAATTGAGAATCCCCATATTTAAGGTTACCGGACATCCATTAATTAATTGGAGCTTCTGACAAGCTCTAACTACAATTAATTAATATCTTATTATTCCTGAGTAGTACCACTCAATCCTTATCACTCGTGCCTGAACTTAATCAGCCTGCAGGACTTTGGCACGATGAATGTTATTGAGCTCCTCAGGGAATGTCCACATCCTATTACTCGGATATGGTTACCTAAACCCAGTCTCAGGCGGTACTACACGAATTGTTGTTACCCAAGATGCGGATATACGAGCACGTTATTCAGGCTCTCCACCATGGCAAGTGAAAGCAACAGTCAACCCGTGCAAACCCCTGAACCTTCGTTAGGATTTGGACTCAATCAATATAACGAGATCTTGTATTTGCTGATGTCAGACAGACGAATACATCTCACTGCAGTCCATCAATACGCCATCCCTGCGTACCAGCATGTCAAGTAACCAAGACAGATTACTTATTCCGACAATGCCGCAGCCATCCGGACTAACGTATTCTCATACGCTGTCTCGGCTGTGATCAGGTTTATGTCTCACTAGGTCAAGTGATCATACTGTCTTCTGCGATCTACAACACGCCGTATGATCGTCCCTATCGGTGAGACAAGAGGATACTATTGTTCATACATGTAAGATTGTTAACAGATAGGAGAAATAAATTGTCGTATACTCATTATAATAAATGCTTTCAGTATACAAAACCCATCAGGGGGCTCCTCACTGGTGGGAGCGCCCTCGTCTCTCTGCTCCTCCTCCTCGTCCTGGGCTGCCTCAACCCTCTGTCTCTCGGTGGATACTTGCTCTGCTACTGCTCTCGCCCAGCGCTCCTGCTCGGCTATCTCTTCGAGCATCAGTACTCGATTATCCGGCTGGACTCCCACCCGGTGCAATAGTTAGCTCTGAGCCGCGACTCCATTTTTAGAAACCATGCAAGCCATATGAGTAAGAGTGCTCATAAACCAGTTCTCCTTAAACTTCAAATTAGTAACATGTGTGAGGGGAGTGTTCGGAAGAGGAAACCTATCACCATTAGTGAGCAAATTCATCGATCATGAAACCTTTTGGCCCTTGTCTTGTCGATGACATTGTTCTCATAGGCATCATCTCGAAAATCCTCCAACTCATTCAAAGACATGACTCTACCAGCAGCAGCATGTTTCCAGTCCATGTTGAGCTCTTTCAATGCCCTCCAAGCCTTGTGTTCCGTCTCTACTAGCAAGTGGCAAGATTTACCAAAAACAAACTGATAAGGAGTCATACCAATGAGAGTTTTGTAGGTAGTGCGATAAGCCCACACTGCATCATCCTAATTGATTGCCCAATAGAATCCACTAGCAAGTACCTTGAAGGTAGTGCGGGTGGCTGAATGATGACCACCGATAGGAGAGGCATGACAAGCCTGGATGATCTGTTGCCACTCAAACTGAGGGACACAGCGGTGAATGATGCCATCAGCACATCGGCGCCACAAGTAAGGGTCCTCCCTATAGTAGAAGCGGACATCTCTAAAGAACTTCTTCCAAGCATAGGGGGAACTGTCAGGAGGAAGAGCACCAGTGGCAAGGTAGTTTGCATAGTCGGCAAACCATAGCATCTTGGACTCGAGCATGTCTCTCAAATCTTCAATATAGCACATATGCTCATCTAGAAAAGTCTCCTGAATCCTCGACTCCTGCTCATCTGCCTTAGGTGAAGGCTCCAAACGCGATAAGTGATCAGCTATCACATTCTCGCTCCCCTTTCTGTCCTTGATTTTCACATCAAACTCTTGAAGTAGCAGGATCCATCGAATTAACCTAGGCTTAGCATCCTACTTGGCAAACAAGTATCTAATAGTAGTGTGGTCAGTATATATAATAGTTTTTGAACTTATTAGATAGGAACAAAATTTATCAAAAGCATATACAACTGTCAACATCTCCTTTTCTGTGGTGGTGTAATTGCACTACGCGGATTCATACTCTTGCTGGCATAGTGAATCACATGGAACAACTTCCCCTTCAACTGGCCTAGGGCTGCTCCCACTGCATAGTCACTGGCATGACACGTCAACACAAAAGGCTCACTCCAATAAGGAGAAGTCAGAAGCGGTGCGGTGACTAGGGCCTTCTTCAACTTCTAGAAAGGCTGCAAACACTCAAAATAAAAAAATAAAAGATACATCTTTCTCCAATAGATTGCACAAGGGCCTTGAAATTTTAGAGAAATCCTTGATGAATCAACAAAGAAATACATCATTTGCAATAAAGAAACACATCATTTCATTAAATTCGTCTCACAATAAAAATGGTGAGACATCATTTGCAATAAAGAAACACATCGTTTCATTAAATTCGTCTCACAATAAAAATGATGAGACCTTCTCATCTGAGAATTTGCCCAACTAAAAACATAAACTAGAGATGCAAGAAAACCAGCAGCAATGTGTCCAGCTGCTACTGCTCTAGCACATTACTGTGCATTTAAATTTGAGTACCAAACCTATTCTCCAAGCAATATTGTGTGCATGACTTGATTAAACACCGTCTAGGGTTCGATATCTGGTCTCCTAGACTATATTACTTGTCAATTGCGTATACTTGCGCATAGTTCTGTAATTACCCTGCAGCACAACAATAAGTTTTTGGAGAAGTAAGAAAACCAACAGCAATGTGTCCAGCTACTGCTGCTCTTCTCCTTCCTCCATCCCGATGCAGCCTCCCAGATGTCCTCTCTCCAAAAAAATGTGGCTTGTTTAGTAAGAATAATTGTGTTGAAATCCTCTTTTGGTGTGCCCTACTTTATCCAAAAAAGGTGTACTGCTTGTTTTGCCCTTGTGTGTTGTCTCCAAAATTTGAGTGACACTTGTAAAGCTATAAACAACTATGAAAAGCACTTTTGCTTTTGTGAGAGCAAAGTGGTCCCCCTGGTGCAGTCTCTCAGCTCCCAGTAATGCCACTCTGATGTTCTAGCATAACAGTCAGCAGATTACTCCTTCACTCATTTGGCTTGGAACCTGGTTAATCACACTCATTTCTCTTTCAAAACAACCAAAAACAGCAAAACACAACTATACAAGACATAGAATGCAAATAAAGGTAGATACTGATGGTCCCAAATTATCAGAGTCGTCGTATAAAGATCTGAACACGAAATGCAGCGAAATAATTATCTTGCTGTTAATGTCTTCTTAAGTTTAGCTTTAGGGTCGGATAGTTCTTAGTTTGATTCAATGAATATACTAGCAAATTGAGTTTGCTAGATTATAAACCAAACAGTAACACAATAAAACAGTAAAGCACACAAGATTTATAGTGGTTCGATCAAATCGATCTACGTTCACTCCTTAGCCGAATCGCTAAGAATTCTCTAAAAAGATATTTGAAGAACAAGGAATTGCCGAACACTTGTAGTAGGCGGTGAACTTTCGGGCCGGCTTCTACAAAGCTATCCTCCGATGCTTCAATCTTTTCAGCAGCTGCAGGTCAGGCCAAGTCAAGGGCGCACCTTCGTAAAACTTGTCCTTCGCTGACACAATGGAGATTTATAGTTTCTCCGAACTTTCAGACAGATACGGCAAAAGCCCGTGATAGTCAATCTCTTTTCAGAGAAGTGACTGCTAGATACTTCCAGAAATGAAAGCTATCTCAATGATTGGAGATTCCTATTTGGATCTAACGAATCTCACAAGATAGTGTCAGGAATTCAATGGTTGACACTCTTGGTGGTTGAGAGCCTTGAATGTGATTTATTTCTCTTTCTCTCAACTGACTGCTTCTTTTGTTCAATTTGTCTGAAGAATCTTTTAGAGATAAAGTGTTTGTGCGTAGTGATGGAAGCAGTAGTCTCGACTCTCCGTTGGACTTTCTTTTTATATCTGGAGATTCAAATTTGAATCTCCAGACCCGTTAGACACGAAGCTTCTCCGTTCCCGTAATGAGTTGATCGCTTTCGGAGCATTAAATGCTTCGTATAGTCTTTTTGACCTACTTACGAAAGTCCTTTGTCCTTATATGTACTTTGTGTCAGAACGGCTCCTTTCGATATGTTGTTGTTGCGTATCTTTAGAATATCCTGAGACTTTTGAAATGTCTATCTTTTTGTTGATCTGCTATCTTTATAGCAGTCTGCTAGCTTTCTGGTGATCTGCTAGCATTTTAGCGATCTCTCTTGTAACCAATTGCTAACTCTTTAGCAATTGTTCTTTTAGCATCTGGGTATTTGTCTTCTGATTGCTAATCTTTCTAACATTCTGTCTATTAGCAAATGCTGACTCCTTCAGCAATCAAGCTTCTTAGCGATCGTCCGCTATTCCATTAGCGAATACTTCTGCTTGCTAAATCTCTTAGCATTCTTCTTCCGGCTATTTGCTGAAGTCATTTTTAGCAACCTGATCCTTCGGAATCCGCTAGATTCTGATTTGCTGAAATTAGAATGTTGATTCCTTCTTGCATTCTCCTGATTGATTTTCTCTAGCGTTCTTCCGATTCTTCCTAGTCTATTACAACACAAGAATTTCCTATACAAGACTTTACATATGTTTGCTAGACTATCTAGATCTTAGCAATTGATCGACCATTGATAAGCTCGTATTTTGCCTCACTTATCACGTTGTTTTCTTATTGTTTTATTGCATTTATTTAAGTTTTTAGTTAATAATCGAGCATGAAGTGTTTATAGGGGATATTATGCTTGTCATGGTAATATTTTGCAGGTTTTAGGCCAAATTCAAAGGAAACCCGTACCGAGAGCAGCAGATGTTCAAAGGAACAGTCACGACTTCTTCCACAGATGGAATCTGAGCTAATGGAGCACATGGATGGAAAGATCTTTGAATTAGCTTTCCAACGCAACTGGAATCGGATCAATCGGAGTTCGGGAGCAAAAGTTATGGCCAAAACCGTGAGACTGCGCAGACCAGAGAACTTGTGTCGAGCGACAGGATTTCTGTCGACCGACAGGATTCCTGTCGATCGAAATTACTTGTGTCGAGCGACACGCGCACCGGAAAGGCAGTTTTTGGCCCAGTTTGGAGATTTTTCCTTCCCAAATCATTACCTTTTGAAGATATAACTTCTCCCCCTATAAATATGACTTATTAAGCTCGAAAATAGGTCTTCTTATTCAGTTTTTCAGCACTCCTTTATTTTATTTTTCAGCATTAAACACTTTAATTTCTAGTACTCTTTATTTTATTGTTGCAATTGGATTCAAGTACTTCAAGATTCCTATTGTTTTAATGATTCAAGTAAGTTTCTTTACATCTTTTGCAATGTTTGTTTCAATTATGTTAGGCTAGAACCCTTAACAGGTTCTAGGGTTTCTCCATCCTTTTTGACATGTGTTAATTCGATTAATTCCAAACCCTAATTAATTGGTTCAAATTCTATGCTTTTGATTTTAAAATCTATTTTCAATTGAAGGATCGAGAGATGAAAATTGGATTAGGTTTATAGTTATTAATTTGAGACCGAGAGGAGATAATTAATAATAGGAAAATAGAATTTTGATACAACTGTTTTCTGTCTCAAAAAGAAGAATTAGTTGTAGGGTTTTCAAATCTGTATCTTTATTGAGATTGACTAGTTTGTGTTATTGAGGCCGAGAGGTAAAATTCACTTTCTAGTAATCTAGGTTTTAATTGCCCAACAAAGGAATTAATTCCAATTTATCAGATTTCCCACCTTAATGATTATTTTGGGTTTGGATTGATTGTTTATACATGTTGGATTGGATTGGTTGATTTCCCTAGAATCTGTGCTTTTTATTATTAAATTTTATTCCAAAAGTTATTTCTGTTTTTCAAAACAAAAACCCTATTCAAATTTGGATTTGCTCAAACAAAGAATAGATAAACTATGCCAGTACATGAGATGATTTCGTCGCACTATCCCTGTGGGTTCGACTAGCCTTCGGGTTATTATAAATTTATTTGCTGCTGTATTTTACGGTTATCAACCATCTAATAAGGTTTGATCCAGCAAAACCTTTTTACAATTTGTCCTATGAGAGAATTCGGGAACAATTCCCAACAGATACAACAAAATAACAATTTAAAACGGGTTACAAACACTCAAAAGGACATAAAAGACACCAAAAAAATACTAAAATAATAACTCCTATAGGGAGTTAACAGGAGTGTTAGAAATTGATAATTTTTTTTTTTTTTTTGTATGCTGATGATTGCCAGCAAGTTTGTATGCTAGTTGTCGCCAGCAAGTTCGCTTGCTAGCAAGTTAGGTAGTTTGCTAGTTTGGAATGCAAATTACAAACATGTAATAACTTGCAAGTTTGGCACTCGCAAGTTACTTGTTGGTAACTTGCAAGTTGTAGCTCGTACAACAAGTTGATATGATAGGTGCAGAGATGTGTCAAGAAAAAGTAGTGATGAATATTAAAAGCTTTTCTAAGAAGACTGACTATGTATATAATAATATTTTGTAATATGAATGATATAACTTTCTTTGCATATACTCTTCTTTTGTTTTCTATTCTCTGAACTATCCAGAGAATGTTCCACTAAAATTTGTTCAAAAGAATACATACCTTTTTTTCAGAAATCATCTTTCTTTAATCATGAATTTCTTTGTATCGACACGAAACTCTGAACCAGATCAAAGCTCACACGAACAGCAATACAAAAACACAATCAACACAAAGGAATTATGTGGTTCGACCAATTCACATGCCTACTTCCACGATCGAAATGGTGAGGAAGATTTTATTAATGATTTAAGCAGGACATGTAACTTCCCACTTGTATCTGCTCAATGGCCGATACAAATAGAACTACGAAACTGAAAACCACAACTGCTTGCAACCAACCCATTTGACCGTTACTAATTCAACAGCCATAAGTTAATTCCACAATCTTAACATTGTTTAAGATATTTGGAGGCAAATGGATAAAAATGAGAGAAATCGTAAGAGAATTGGCTGATTGAATGATGAAATGATAGAAATACAAAGGAATTTAGAGAAATAAAAAAGTTGCAGATCATTGTTGATTTGTAAGTTGAACCACGTTTTCATGTCAAGGCTTTTGCAAGATCAACATATCTGTTGGGGTTATCAAACCCCTATCCTACATCGGTTGGAGAAGGGAAAATTTCCTTCTATAAAATAGAGTCCAATAACTCCATTAGTATGAGGCCTTTTGGGAGATGCCCAAAAACAAATCCGTGCGGGCTTGTGTTCGGCCCAAAGCGGACAATATCATACTAATGTCGGAGTCTCGGTTCCTAACAATATCTAGCCCCAAAACTCAAACTCCATGCTCGAATTTTCCTGCATTCTTCACTTAGCCAATAACATATGCAGTCACCTCTACAAAACTCATTCCAATCAATCACATGAGGATGCCTTAAACATTCCATAAGTAATAAAAATTTTAAAAGACGATAATTTGTCTTAAACTAATTGAAAATATTAAAAATGTTTGTTAATCATAAACATCATTCATTCATAAATTATTCATTGAGCTTGAATGGATCAAATAAACTCAACATCTATATAGATTTGAGTATTATTTATATTAATTCAGCTTATGGGATCTATAAGCACATCTATAATGGCCTGCTTAAGTCTTCCGGTGGAATCAGTATACTCATCTTTACCGGAGGAATACATTACATGTAAGACGTGACAAAAATTCACAATTCGCTCAAGAACATCCACAGATGCTGCTCTTGGCTCTATCCACTCATCATTTAAATCCTTCCATCCTTTCTTCACTTGCTTCGAAAGTTCTTTACGAGCTTCCATCTCTGAGCACCCATTCTCATTCATGTAACAATCCACCGCTGAAACTTTTTGTTCTTTCTGTTTGCAAAACATATTGAATGGACATTACATTTGTTTAAATTTATTTTACAATGTTACTTAATTATGATATTCAAGCAACATAATAAACATAATCAAGCTTTTCTCATTTTATCACCGGGATATATATATATATATGTGTGTGTGTGTGTGTGAAAGTAGCTAATTACCCCATGTCCGGCCAAGTCATCCATTAATCTAGTAAGCAAGTGGGCGGTGTGTATTATAGGAGGACGGTTTGTAATCCAATCAAAATCACGTCTTGTAATACTATCTCCCATCCCAACTAAAGAAGTTGTTGACAACATCTCGTAAGCGGCAGATGCCAATGCAACTTCCATATATTCATCCATTGTTGGAATATATTTTGTAAAACACCATTCTGCCTCTTTCATATATGCCTCCATCAATTTTTTCATCTGTCAATAATGTTTATTTTTAAGAAAAATGAATAAAAAAAGATTATACATTGGGTCGCTACGCACCGTAAGTATTGAGTATGGAAGTCCTATCTCATCTCCCATTTCCGCATAAACACCTAAAAGAGCTTCGAAACATATTCTCATATACGGTGGTAAATCATCAACAGCATTGATATCCCAGCTGGAGCATCACCATGCCAAAACAAATCAAGTAAAAATCATATTCTTAAGCTTATCTGATTAAGGAGATTGGAATATAACTAATTAAACCTTCTAAAAACGTGGGTGAAACGTCGGAGTTCGTCTAATGTGCCATGAACATCATAAATATCATCCAGGACCGATGTCGTTATTATGATTTTGGTAAGAAACAGTCTTGATGTGCTGTAGTGTGGCTCAAAATAGACTCCCAAAATCCAAAAGTAGCATTCTGCTAATCTATCTCTTGCAAAAGGGAGTTTGTTTGCAAAGTCCAAATCCTCCCACCACCTGCAATTTAATAGTAATTTATTAGAATTAATACATACAAGATTAATTAAACAAACAGAGAAGTGTTAGCTAGACGGACCTTGTAATATGGTTGAGCTCTCTTCGATGAATCTTTTGTGTTATACTGAAGTCCAACTTTGCAAAATGTAATAAATCTTGGTTATGCGACTCATCTTCTTGATATGCAGATATGAATTTCTTGGCTCCCAACCTGTTCATAGTCTTGTTGATTGGTGTCTCTAAAGCTTCTTTTAAGCTAGGATTGCTCATAGACTTGAGATGAGACCAAGAGAATTCGAGTGCTTTATTCATAATTTCCTCTCCATTTACTCCATAATACGATGCCTCATACAAACTCAACATCCCTTCAACATCTTTCGTTAATGATTCTTTGAAATCTTCTTCATTGTTCATGAATTTTTTGAACACATCTACAGTAACCATCAATTCATTATTATTTTACTTGCAGATATGAAGAAAATATATAAAACTCCACTTCAAACCGATCATTAAAGTCTAGCCCATTTACCCAAATGCTTTTTTAATTCAAAGTCTATCCTCGCTATAAAAATAAAGTGGATCGCATTAAAAAAAAAAACTATATATGGTTATAATTATTTTAGTTTTTTTTTTCACTTAATAAATTTTTGATGTTACATCTAAATCAAAGAAAACCAAAGCAATGATAAACTATATAATTCTTAACAATTATATATAACAAAAACTAATTAATATATATGTACTTTACCTTCTGGGACCCGGTAGCCTTGATTTCTTAGCAGACGAAAACGACGAGCAACAATACGAACATCATCATCTTCATCATTGCAAGATTTTGTTTGATAAGAGTCGTGAACAAGCCGTAAGGATTCATCAATTTCTTGTTTGAAATGATAGCCAACTCCTAGACGTTGAATTGCATCGATGAGTATTAACTTGAACGTTGAATTGTCCGGAGTCTGAGCTAGCAAGTTCTTAACCTTTTGCTTAAGTCTTTCGAGCTCTGCTTTTTCATCAGCACTGATTTCCTGCAATTACAAGATATACAATGCATGCATTTGAATTTTAATTGATCTAGCTAGCTAGCTAGCTTACATAAAATAAAGTAATTGAATTTGAATATATATATATATATATATATATATACCGTAACGTCGGAAGTATATGAACGAAAATGATTACTCCAAACACTGGGATGATAAGTTTTGGATTTACGGATATCCTCCAAATTTGTATACTTTGTTGAAATGGGAGCAGCGGATGCAAAGATGTGAGCCATTTAATGACTAATTAATTTGAGAGTTGATTGTATTGAGATGAGTTAGTTTTATGGCATTTATATATAGATGATCAACGAGTTCATTTAAGGTTTTTTTTTATTTTTTTTCAAGCTCAAAATTTCTAGGTAAACGATTCGTGATGGCACCTAATAATTAAAATATTCGACTATTAAATATTGGCACTTGAGTTTTTGGGCACACAATAATTGTATAAATACCTATCAGTACTCAAATAACTTGTAACAATTTTGTACGAAATATTTTTTTTATTATTATTAGTGAATAGTGATCATGAGTTTTCAATAAATTATTATTTTTCAGAAGAACACAATATATTTATAATAATCAAGATTTATAATTGCGTGTTACATTTCAGAAATTTGATGAACTCGTCAATCTTTGTGCATGTTGAATTCTGAAATGACTCATTTTTACTAATGAACTTCATAAGACGAATTAGATAACGAAAATAAAATTATCGATATTCTCTATATGTGGAGTATATTAAAGCGTGTTTCACGTTACATATTCCTAGACATGGCCACGGGCCGGTTCCGGTTCGGAACCGCCGGTTCGGCGGTTCCAGAAATCAAGGCCCTGAACCGGCCCGCCTGAGGATAGTTCCGGTTCCGGTTTTTGACCCGGAACCGCCGGTTCCGGGTCGAACCGGCGGGCCAGCCGGTTTTTTCTTTTTTTTTTATTTTTTTTAAAAATTTTAAAATGTGAAAAAGAGGATTTGTACCCATGACCTCTACAAAGTATAGAGATCATTTATTCACTAGGCTACTAGTCCTCAATTGGAATAAACCTGATCTAAAATATATAAATTTATTACCTTTATAAATCTATTATAATTATAATGTGAAATATGTAATAACTTATAAATTATAATATACAATAATATTTAAATAAATAAATATATTGTTTTAAGTAATTACAATAATTGATAATTTAAATACTCAAATAGATTATTTTATAAATAATATAAATAAATATATAATATGACGAAGATGCTTATTAATTATTTGATTATATAAATACATAGAAAAATTATTCATATTTCCTTATCATTATTGATTTAAATTATTGTTTATTATATACTTGATAGTTTTGAAGCTATTATAATAGTACAAATAATGCTCAACTAAAATAATATGATATATTATGCATTTTCCCAATACTTAATATTAAAATTAGTAACATTCTTAGAAATTTAGATTTATTATCTATTAATTATTAAATAATAAAATTTTAATGACATATATTATCATTTGTTATAATATATCCTTTGAGTTAAATTAGTATGTATGAAAATTGAAAATCACTTTAATTCTTTGTATATTCATTTAATTTTTTTAGTCCAATCTTTGTATTAAATCGTATACTTGTAAACTAAATATCATTTAATTAAAATGATATTTTTAAAAGTTAGTATAAATAAATATGATATATTATCTATTAATCTAATATTTAATTTTAAGTTAGTAGCAATCTTAAAAGTATATACTTATTATGAATTAATATATTGTTATGTGAGATATATTATAACTTATAAGATGCATAATATTTTAAAATTCAATTTCATTGGTTTGAAATAATTATATTTGTCAATCATATATCCTATTTAAGGATATTATTATTATTATTATTATATAAGAAAATATTGAAAAATAAGAATTTCATATAATAATCGCGTATTTGTAGCTGTTATATATTTAACAATGCCTTTTTTCTCAACAATGGTGTTGTGGTTCAGTGGATTATTACTCAGGATTCATATGAATGGCCCAGGGTTTGATCCTCCTTCCTCACATCCTATTTAATATTTTTAAAATTTAAAAAAAAATAAAAATGTTGGAACCGCCGGTTCAGCCGGTTCCGAACCGGCGGTTCCACGGGCCAAGAAATATGGAACCGGAACCGGCCCGTGTAATAACGGGTCCGGTTCCGGTTTTGAACCGTGGGCCATGGTTCCGGGCCGGTTCCGGGCCCAAATGGCCATCTCTACATATTCCTAATTGAGGATGGGGTAGATAAATTACATTTACAACTTAGAGGTGATAATTCGTATGGATTGAATTCCTATATTGTGTCCATATGTTAGTTATGTGATTAGGGGTGTAATTGAATCGAATCGAGTCAAGTCGAGTCGAGTAGTATCGTGCTCAAGTTTGATTTGTTTAGTATCGAGTCGAGCTTCGAGCTTTTTATCGAATATTTTGAAGTTCACGAACTTTATCGAGTCTTAATTGAGCGTAAACGAACTTTCTAAATTTAGAATATATTTAAAATAATCAGTATTATTTTGAAAGAAAAAGATATTTATTCGAAAATTAATATTATATCCTTGCGATCAAATTAGAGTTTTTATCATTATTAGAAAGATATATCATTATAGTTACTCATAAATTATTAAAATATTAATAATATAAAATTAATAATTTAATATTTCTTACTAATTTTAGCTAACGAGCTTGCTCACGAGCTCATGAGTCTAATACTATGATGCTCAAGTTTGATTTATTTAATAAACGAGCTTCCCAAAACGAGTTCGAACAAGCTTTTATCGAGTCGAGATTCTAATAGCTCACGAACAATTTGATTTATTTACAGCCCTATATGTGATTATTAAGTACAATTTGTATCGATTCATTAAGAAAGGGAAAATATTTAAATCTATCCCAAACTTTCATCAACTTCCCAAATATATCCCCAACTTTTGAATATAACAATTTAAGATCTCAACTTTGAAAATCTTCCCATAGATCAAAATTCTACATGGACAAATAATATTTCATGTCATCAAAAAATACTAATTTAAAAAAATCCATGTAGTTTATCATTATTATTACAATTAATAGGTATTAAATAATTTATTAAAAATTAAAACATTTTCTTACTTCTTCAAAATCACATTAATTACAGCATATACAATTAAATTAATTCTATATTTATGCTAATTTAATTCTAATATTAATAAGGCAAGATTAATATAAATAATAGAAGTTTTTAATTCTAAAATTAATTCTCGTATAAGTATAAAATCATATATTTTCATGTATCTCTCATATTTTAATTGAATTATTTTATTCATTTAAGCATTTATTTAAGTAAAAATTAATATTAGAATTAAATTACTATTAATGTTATATCATTTCAATTCCAATATTAATGGAACAATATTAATATAAATATTAGAAGTAATTTAATTATATGTACGTTTAATTTATCAGGTTTAAAAATTATTTATCCCTATTTATTTTTAAAATAGAGATAAACTACTTTGATTTTTTTAATTAATATTTTACAATAACATGGAAAATTATTTGTCCACGTAGGACATCCGATATTGGAATTTTGATCGATGGGAAGATTTTCAAAGTTTAGGTCTTAAATTGTTATATTCAAAAGTTGGGGATAGATTTGGGAACTCGATGAAAGTTTGGGATAAATTGTGATATTTTCCCCATTAAGAAAAGGTTCAATCCACATCCAATCGGATAAAGCTAATAAAATTTGATACAGTGAAAACTAATAAGATTTTCTTATCTCTTAAATAATTAAAAACTCAAATGAAGTTTTATTGATTTGTTAATAGATATCTGAGCCATAATTTTCATGAGTTAGTGTGTCGATTTGATAAGCCTCAATCCATATCAATTATTATCATGCAAATTTATGTCAGATTATAATGTTGTGTTGAGAATTGTCACAACTAATTTACATAGTATTTTTCATGTGCATCACTAATTTCTTGTGATTACAAGATTTTTTATTTTTTTTTTTTGTGTATGGGTCATTTTAACAGTCTTGACTATTCTAACATGATTAAATGATTTCTTCATATGGGAGCAGCCGATGCACAAATCTTACCCATTTTATCAAAATGGAAAAAAGGTTCTATGAAATTATAGACACCAGCAGATCTACTTTATAGATGAAGTAGGCTTCCACCCTCTAAGATTTTTCTTTTCCTTTTAATATAATAGGATATACTCCCTCCATCCCAAGTAAATTGTCTACATTTCCTTTTTCGTCTGTCCCACAATATTAGTCTATTTTCCTAAAATAGCAAATTTCTCACACTCATCAATAAAATATTCATCCCATCATCAGCCACTACTACTCACATGCATTGGTTATTGTGCCCGGTCAAATGTGGACAATTTGACCGGGACGGAGGGAGTAATATTTTAATGAAACAATCATCTTCATCCATGAGTCCAAAAAAAAGAATATGGGGATAACAATAAAGAAAAATAGGGTGTGAAGAAGACTAAATTTTTTTCATTTTAATCATAAGTTCTTAGATCTATAAAACTTTATTATTATCATTATTGGAGAAAAAATTAGATTTATACAACTTTATTAGTATCATTATTGGAAAAAAATTTGTTCCTTACGAATCTTAGGAATCCCCTACAAGAAACTCATGCATCCACCACTGACAATATATATATATATATATATATATATATATATATATATATATATATA
>JAPKLW010001552.1:65958-109800 GCA_026898455.1 Plectranthus barbatus
ATATATATATATATATATATATATATATATATATATATATATATATATATTGATTGATTGATATTTTTGTAGAATATCAACTACAATATTAATGCTAGATTGGCAATTCCTTAATCGTCAATGCCAGTTTTGATTAAATGCCGCAGCAATTCTTTAACAACCGTGCCGTCTATTATGTTGTGGTTGACTAATATTATTAGTTCATTTTAGGTACAATATATTTTTTCTTTTGAATACATTAATATAAATTTTAGTGTCTCAAATGTAACTCAAACTCATGATTTGTTAATGAACACTGCTAAATACTTTAGTCATTTGTGCATCAAATTGAGGACATTTAAACACCTTTGGCATTGTTGTTTGTTACAATACTTTTTTGACCGATAACAATAACAAAATCTCTACCTGCAAAAAGATGGTGAAAGGAGCAATAGCCTTACTTTGATATTGGCAGAAGGAGTTTCAGGTAAATTTACACCGAGCCGAGCTTAAGCTTGAGAGGCAGTTGAAGATCTCCCACATCTCATGCTATGATGCATTGCTCCTCCTTGGGCTACTACTAGCTCTGTTTTCAGTTAGTTCCGATGGCAATGGCTTCGGTTTACTTCTAAAGTAACTTTTCGAGTATATGGAGCCAAAGACAATCACCTGGACACAATGGAGTTGCAAAACCAATATGAATGAGATTCTCTGCAAACTTAAATATCATGGATCAAGAGAGATGCTTACTGCTCCAATCAACTGTTCAGCGCTGAGTGGGTGAGCAAACCACGCGCAGGATAATAGAATGCTTACCAACTGCATTCAAAAGATATGATCAATTCTACCAGAACCAACAGCTGGAGATTTTTTGAGTGTCTTTTTGATAGTATCAAATTTAATTTAAACAGCTGCCAGACCTGTCTTGTGGTCATTATGGTGGCAAAGGCCAAAGCTCCAAAATTGCGGATGGTGTAAAAAATGAAGAATTGACTGATTGTTGCTACCTGCAATGCAAGATCAAATCAAGCATCAAATTCTCCCAGTTTCAACTTCAACTTCAACTTCATGAGTTTGCAGACAAGGAATGATAGAATATAAGAGAGAGAGAGAGAGAGAGAGAGAGAGATCATAAGGAGAATTGGCAGGATGATGAAATGATAGAAATACATAGGAATTTACAAGTGAAGGAGAAATAAAAAGTTGCGAGAAAAGAGAGGAGACCGAATCCAGTGACTTACAGTTGAGAGTATAACAATGTCGATGAAACAATCATTATGTCGCGAAACAAAGTCTATAGCCAAGAAAAGATTCCCTTGTAGGATTAGCCCTACATATATATGAAACAGAAATGTTGAATAATTATTGGCACCTAAATGCTCAAGGATGCATCATAATCTAAAAATCAACCGATAAATGAATCCAGAATGGAAATAGGAAGGCGGGAGAATGGGTGACAGGAAAATGGTTTATCTCACCAGTGAAACTTAGCATGCAAGAACATAGAGTCGTGTAGAATATCTGATTGTGTATGTCCATATCATATCCTTTAAAAAGTTTATCTTGAAATGTGCTTGTGAAGCCATCACACCTGTAAAGCGCAGTCAATAATAATTAGAGTACGCACTTGGGCAAAAAACTTTAAAATTAAGCCCAACCTTATTTACAGAAGAATAGCTACTGCCAGCTAGAAGGTTACTAGTTTTATAAACATTATAGCAGCAACCCGGTCTCATTCTAAATTTTTAAAAAAAAGCCAAAGTGGGCAGAAATGAAATGCTAATGTAACTAGAAATGATCAGCATAGGTCACTACGTGTATGAAAAATGTAATTGCCGTTAAGTGTTCCAATGGGGGGAAGCAGAAAGAAAGTGACAAGCAGAATATAAAAAATTAACTCGTGCGATGTTCTTAGATTTAGAGAAAAAGCTAAACCAGTGCTCTCAGAGGAGTGACGAAGAATCTAACTAAAGCTAATTAGAGGAGGATCCAATATTGAGCAGAGAAGGGGAGAGGCGTTGCAATTAACACTGAACAAATAATAAGCGAACTTAAACTAATACAGATTGTCTTTAGCATTCCCTTGCTCTAGACTACAGGGCTTTAACTTTTCAACAATGGCACATGAGGAATAACTATTAATACACAAAATCAAGGTGCAAATTTTATTTTCAATACTTGACCACTAAGAGCTCTTGACTAACAGAATGATACAAGAAGACCATGCACTACAATGTATGCCCAAATTATACGATATGGAAATTTCAGTTTCTTTGAAAATCTTCAGCATACTTCACCACAAATTTATCTTGGATTTGTTCTTAGGGCTTATATCAATGACGCAAACAGAAATAAATTAAGAGATCACTCAGATACAAAAAGACTAAGAGCTGGTACATGAAGCGGTGAAACATAATAAAGGCATATGGCGAAGTAAGATGAAGTTTCATGTCAGAACCAAACAAATTTATCCAACATAAAATGAGTAACTGTGCATGGGCATACCCTAAATAACCAATCATCAAGGAAACACCCCAAACAGTGTTTTCCCTTCCTCTATTGTATGGACTAACATCACCTTCTGCCTACATTTGAGATAGTTAAAGGGGTTATTTGGCATGCAGTAATAGCAACAATTGTCATAGACATTTGATAGAACATTTACCGGAAATAATATAAAAATGGAGCATCCGATAGTGACTAAAATGGCAAAGAGATAGTCTTTTCCATTGTACTTTTTTTGCATGATGACAGTGCCCCAAATCTGCTCCAAATGAGGAAAAAACTTCATGAGTATCAAGTAAAAGAAGCATTCTAGCAAATTAAATGAACTCACCATCACAGGTATCATTTTTGCACACTTTGCTAGTGTCTGCATCGGAAAACTGACATATTTAAGGGCCTGAAAAGGTAGTACCAAAATTTTCAAGCTAAGAACTCTTTATGTCTAAACGTGCAAGAGAATATTCCGATGGAACAAGGACAGAGTAAATATCAGAATTTCCTTACGAAAGCTTTTTTTTTTTAAAAAGAAAGTTTCTTTTATAATCTTTAAAAGTAAGGAATACAGCTCACCTCATACTGGCAAGTCGTAGTAAGTATATTAGACACTGATACAACACAATACTTGTAAATAGGAGCAACTGGGTCAAGGACCTTTTTACTTGCCTGGAAAAAGAAATGGTAAGAACAGATGACCACAAAAATAAGAGATTCAAAGTTACAATGTATCCAACTCAAAGAAGTTCCAATGTATCCAGATAATTCATGCACTCTGTTCTGTGTTCAGATCATAATTACTTTCATTTTTCACATGCATTATTATACACTGGAATACCATATTTTCTAATGACAAATAGAATATGGAGTCAAATATGTATTCCAAGGCAATTGAATCAGAAACCATCTACACCAATGTGCTTACAAATAGAGGGTGAACATTCAAAAAGGAATTCCGGAATCCGGCTGCGTAATGCAAAAACCCACTCAAGCTTCAAACCACAATTACCAGTAGAAATACAGCGGACACAGCAGAAGTAGTGATGCGGTTGCAGAAAACAAGAAATAGTGAATACTTAAACAACTCTTTGTTTGGACCATATGGAACTCTCATAATCTTTTCCTGAAATAAACAATTTTCAGTCAGTTTCTATAGTATAAAAGATTTCTATCTGAACCAAGAGATAATTATATATGGACATGATGAATATTATCACACCATGACTGAAGGCAACTATATTAAATGAGACACTACACAGATGTATTAAAAATACTACATGGGAGACAGCCACTTATCTCCTAATAAAATATCCTCAAGAATATAATTAACCACTTCAAAAGTAAATGAAGAAATACTAACTGTATTTTCTCCAGTTCAGGTAAGCTATTGATGCAAAAGCATTCTAAACTCTAACTTAGAGTACGAGCAAGCCTAGGAGTATAAAGCGAAACAGGAGACTTCAAGCAGACATAATGAAATATTTGTCACTTGCAAGAATTGAGCAAGTTTGTTATGTTCATTTAAGTGCAAGTACAAACCCTTCGCCAATTCATCACTGAGCCTAGTAACTATAATGCAATCCTGTTTTTCATTTTATCCCCAAGAACACAATCCTTGTCTTGCAACTGGAATCATGGATAATCACTAACTAAACATTGCATTCCAAATACTAAACAATAAATTGAATAAGCACCAGCAAGCATCCTCAAAGTTTTCTCTTCATTGTATAAACAGCATACGCTCACAATTAATAACAGGAAAAAATAAATAATCATAATAATTCCGATGTGATTATTGCACCTGTAACACTCCATATATAAGAAGAGTGGACATGATTCCGGTCACGGCGAACGCCAATTTAAATGCATTGCTATCTTTGAATTTCTGAAGAAACTTCACCGGTGACTCTGCCATCGCTAAATCCAATCATCCGCCGCCACCGCCTACTTCACCACCACCACCGCCCTGCACTAAACAACACATCGATTTTTTTTCCAACAAATTCAACAACAGTACACACACAAATTCAGCATTATGCGCGCAGAATACACAAACGTACCAAGGGCAGGATACACGAGAAGAAGCTGGTACGGCGGCGTTTCACTGAGATCAAAGAACTTGCAGTGATCTGAAATATGTTTTGATCGGCAACGGCAAATATGTAGGGGTTTCCGCCGGCGGGCTTACGTTTTCTTTCCCTCGCTCATTTTATATTATTTTTAGAAAAAAAATATATAATATTACATTATTTTTCCCATTGGGTTTTGCATATAATAAATTCTGTTGTAAGAAAACAAAATAGTTTTGTCGCCCGAGGAGAATTTATTTAAACTTTTAAGTTTTATCATTCAAAATTTCATATTTTGTTCCGTTGAAGTAATCTTATTTCTCATTTTTGTTTGTTCTATAAATTAGTTTTATTTTCTTAAAATAGCAAATTTTTTTACTTACTAATAAAATATTAATTTCACTACACTCACAATTATTAATTTTCGTGCTGAAAAGAAATGGGACGGAGGGAGTATCTTATACTTAAAAATAATTATATTGTGCCTTTTGTATTTTTAATAATTATTAATTTTTATTTCAATCGTTATTTTAATTATTCTGCTAATTTATTCCAATTTAATGTAGACTAAATCTCATATCAGTGATTTACTTACCCACAACTTTAGACATTAATACATTTTCGTTTAAATAGAAACAAAATAAAATTAATTTTACTTGAGAAGTTATTGTTACTTGTTAGTTTTGTTTTTTCGGAAATATTTCGTGATAAATACTCGATTGCAAATTAATAAATAATGAAATTAGAATTTCACTCAGAAAACAACTTTTTATATTGGACTGTATAAAATATTAGGCTATTTCGGTTTTAGTAAATAATAATTAATGTAATTTCGTTACAACAACGTTGTTTAGCATCCTCGCTTAAATGTTATTAATGGAGCAAGTGCGTTTTCGCTTTCTCCAACTGCAAAGAATTTTCATTCTAAAATATCAGAATTTTGTTTAGTTTTGGAACTTAGAATTCAAGATTTATTTTTTCTTTGGAAACTCATTATTTTAGCCCTACTAAAAAAGATTAACATTAATCATTCTTATTTCTCATCTTAAAAAAAAAACAAAAAAAATAGTAAAAAACAATGAGACACACCCCTTCATCTTCATAGCTAGTTAGATTTTGTTGAATGTGTTCTACATTAATTGAAAATATTGATCTGAACCACATTATAAGAATTCAGATATTCTAGTAGAGATTGAAAAGTAAGTTAGTGTTAAGAAAAACAATAATAATAAAGTAAAGTTAGTATTGTATTTACTGCATTATTCAACTTTTCTAATCATGTTTATTGGGTTTCGGATCAAATCCTTAGTTTCATAATTGTATTACATTTGGTGTTCCATTATTTCTATTACTAATTTTAATTAATGTTTTACGAAAATAAAAACCAAGTATAATACAATATACTTGTTGAGCCCCAAAATGATTTCACTCATTTTGGGCCCATTTATAAATAAATACGGTCAATCCATTTGACTAATGGGTCGAGTCACTCTCGCGATCAAGGATCAGTCCAAATATGAAGGGTCCAAGAGAGTTGGTCATATCACATGAAAATATGTTATAAGGACGGGAGTTGCCTGCACTGCTCGAGCTGCTTTGCCTCGAGGAGCATCACCTCGAACTGCTTTTCCTTAAAGAGCTTAGGAAACCCAACCAAGACCGGTTTGATAAGGCGCTTGCACCACTATCAGGTGGCGACGCCACTCCCAAGCACTCGAACCACTCCCAACAGTGCCTCCCGGAGCATCACTATGGCAGGCGGATAAGGAAGAAGCCCTCACTACAACAAAAAAGCTAATAGACAACGCGGAAATCGCGTAGTCTATTGAAAATTTTCGCGTTGTCTATTTAAGTGTAGTCTATTGCTGGACGCTCAATAGACGACGCGGATGTCCGCGTTGTCTATTAATATAAAGACAACGCGGATTTTCGTGTTGTCTATTAACATATAGACAACGCGGACAACCGCATCGTCTATTACGGTTTTTTTTTCTATTTTTTCTTGTTTAATTTCAAAAATCCTGTAAAAAATGATATAAAATAATTTATATAATACAAAAACAATAAAAAACAATAGAAAATGATAATTTAATAATTCTCACAATTAAATTAATTCTCAAAATTACATATGTTTTGAAATATGTAGTGTTAAAACTAACTACAACTATACAAAGTAATCGAAGTACATCAGAAATCTTCTTCACATATGCCTCAAACAAATCTGTGGTCCAAAGCTTGTTGGTCAAACATTCTGAAAAGGGACTGCATGAAATCAAGAAATCATTACCAATAGCACAACAAATTGAAATTGGAATTCTAAACCAATAAGAACACGACAACCACAAACCGCAAACATTAAATCAATAACCATTACTAATTCACAGTCACTTAAGTAGATATATATCATAACAAAAATCGGGCAGCATAACAACTTAAAATGGTTCAACCCAAAAATCAACAAACCACATTTATACAATTCAAATATCTTAATGACAATCGAAAATCATAATAACATCTTAAAATGATTAAACCAAAAAATCAACAAACAACATTGTCACATAATAACGATAACACAACCCTCATACCTCATTTGTTTAATCAAGCTGACCAAATACAACTATATATACATGAAATCAATATGAACACAAGGGAAGTAAATACTTTAATTATCAATTTCAAAGATAAGTCATCATTCATATTGCCATATCTGAGTAATCAAGAAGATCGATTTGGGCAGGAATTGGGCATATCTGTTCGAGATTTGCGAGGAAAAAGATATATTTAGATAGACAAAATAAGATTTGAATATATCTTGCTATATCACATCTTATTTCTTTGTAAATCTAGGATTTCTCTTCTATAAATACATGAGTTGTTATTGTAAAAAGGATCGATTTTTTCCTATTCACAACCTTTGAGCAATAAAATTAATATTCTCTTTTATCTTAAGTATTCTTTCTTTACATTCCATTATTTTCGAATTTCACCCATCAACAATACTCTAATTGATTTTTAAGAACAAAAATTAAAATTTTATAACAACACAAATTATAGTTAAAAATTGAAAAATAATTACTAACAAATATTATATACTCTAACTGGGTGGAATGAATTCTAAGATTGAATTTATAAAATTAATCCTAACTATAACAAATTAAGATTGTTGGGGTATAACTATACAAACCCATTAAAGAGACCCAAAATGAGACTCACTTGCGTTCCTACAGGCCGGCTCAAGACAGGCGGAATTAGAGACGGTGAGCAGGAGCTCGCTTAAAGCAGTTGGACCAAGGTTACCGAACCGGACAGACCGACGAAAGAATAGTTATCCTTCCAAAAGAGCAAATTGAAGAGAGTTGTTTATGGCGAGCCACTAAACGGTCAAAAGGATGAAATGATAAACCCGCAGAAATTTCGGAGATTGTTGGGATAGAGACATTGCAACAGCTCCGATAAAGCCGGAGGTCGCTACCCAACGGCTTCAACGAAAATTCAGGAAACCCTAACGCCCCCTGAACCCCTATAAATAGTCCTTTGTAAGCCCGATTTTGGTATCTAGTTCCTTCTCAGTCAAAATCTACATTCTGAATATGATTCTAGTTATTTTCGCACTTATCATCGAGCTGAATGTTGTGGTGACGAAGCTCAATTGAGCATCCTGTAACACCGGAATAAGTTTATTGTTTCAGTCATATTGTATTTATATGCTTTCGAGTTTACTGTTAGTGATTCGTTGTGGGTTGGTGCTTGTTTGATTCTCTTTTACTACTTTGATTTTATCTATATCTTGTTTATCATTATATCCTGTTTATTCAGATTTCAAGTTTCCGGGGTCTGTATTCGTACGAAACGAACCTCTACGAATATTATAAAAAAATGTTAAATGTAGTAGAACAGACAACCGAACATAAAAAATAGGAATGATTTCTTTGTTGCCTAAAATCAAAATTGAGAGAATTTAGTAGGTCCAAAACTGTTAAGATATAGTTGATAGACTAGTATCTTTTGCATATCTTATGTATCTTGTATATTAGATTTAGTATAGATTTACTTCTTTGTCTATATAAACCCTATGTAAATCTTTTTATCAGTTGAGAGAAATACAAGAAATATATTTCCCTACAAAAACCAACAATATTATCCTAAATATCGAAGTTTCAATTCTTCAATTGAACGCTAAAGAATGAAGACGAGGTAATGGAGTCGAGATCAATACCCTACAGTACTAAAATGATATCATATCATCCTATTTCTAATTTTCACATTTCCAGAATCTCTGCCGTTTGGGCAAACGAAAACAGTCATAACTACTAACTGCATATGATATCAATGAAGCATTGCTCACACAATTTACATTGCCAAAATCAGAAACAACATTGTCGGGATCACTCAACGCCGCTTTCTGACTCACAACCTCCGCGCGCTCGCAGCCTTTGATCGCTACCGGAGGTATCTGAAACGGCTGCATCTGCGGCGGGTTCCGCCACCTCGGCAGCGGCCCCGCCAGCATCAGCGTCTGAAGAAGCGGCCCGGCTTCAACAACAGTTTGCAGAAGCATCCCCTTCTGCGGCAGAACTCTCCCCTTCACAAGATTGTCTATCACCGTCGACCCTCGATCGACTTTCGGCATCATCATTGGTACCGAATCGAGATAACTGAAGTTGCTACTTTTTCGAAATGGAGCAGCGTTCATGCTCGAGCAATCCGGCGACGAGGCGGCGTCGAAGAGGGAGTCGACGACGGGGGAGGAGCCACCGTGGGAGTGGTAGTTGTGCATCTCCGACAGGCTGTTGGATTCGGTTATGCTGGAGTTCGCCCTGGCCGGTTTGAGATGAGGGTTATAACCAGCAGGGTTGTTGGTCGTCGTCGTGGGAGAATTGATGGCGGCGGTGGTGATCAGTTTCTGGAGGTTGTTTCTTGCTTCGTCTCTCTCTTGAATGGCGGATTTGAGGAGGAGGATTAACTGGTTCACGTACTCCTTGTTCTTCCTCATCTCCTCGATGGCTTCAGATTTGAGCTTTTCGAGTTCGAGGGTGGCGCAGAGAAGCTTCTGCCCCAGTTCATCCATGTCGCCGCCATGCTGCTTCAGAAACCAACATCTCCGACAGCTTAGCTTCTTTATTATATTTAATTACTAAACCTTTTCACATTTCATTGAAGAATGTATGAACATGCGAATTCATCATCAACAAATGATGAGTGAGAAATTTGTAGACATACCTCTGCATAACCACACAGAGAAGCCATCTCATCCATCCTCTCTCGCTCTAAAATCTTGAAGAAGTTGAGAAATGGAGGAAAAAAAAAACTTTAGTGGAAAATGAAGTTTTGAGGCACAAGAATTTGATGCTCATATATATATATATAGTGGAAAAAGGCCAATTTAAGAACAAGAAATCTGCAAAGCAACCTTATTGAATAAAAACAGCCTATTCAATTCACATTCAAAATCATGTGAGAGAGAGAAAAAAAATTGAGTATTATGGAATCCCAAAACCTTCCAAACAAAAAAAAAGTCTTCTCTTACCTTATTTATATTGTCAAAAAACCTATTTCAATTATTAATTAATACTATATATTTTTCTTTCTTGATTAAATTATGAGATGGTTTGTGAGAGATATTTTCTCACAAAAATTATATGAACATCTCACAAGATCTATATTATAAAATGAATTTTATACATTATTCACTCATTAAAAAATAAAATAATAATAAAAATATATCATTTTACTTAACAAGTACTAATTATATTTTTCAGTGAATATTGTTTACTGAAAAAAATATATATATACCAATTACTAAAAATTTTGATTTAGATTTATGAATAAATTTAAATCTATGTAAAAGAAATTATAAATCTGCCTAGTACAAGCTTTTGCGTTAAATTATATATTCTCTTTTAAATATGTGGTATGGCTTCATCATCCTGATTATTAGGGATTTTGGAGCGATAAAATATTCATATTTCTTGCCAAATAAATTCGGGTAAGATTTCGAAATTTTTTACTTTTACAGATGAAATTTTTTATTGTTATGGTATTTTCTAGGAGATGATGATTAACATTTTTTCCATCAGGCCCACAAAAAAGTATCTTTTAATGATAATTCTATAAGTGTAAAACCAATATAGATATGATTTAATACTTTTTTATGATTATATTATTTAAATGTGGAGGGTTCGAATACAATGTTTTAATGATTATTTTTTGCAATAGCTCTTATGTAAAAGTTAAATGGTTGATTACGCGGTTTTGTTAGTTAAGAAAAAGTTGAGTATCTTTCAAATTCTTTGTTAGTATTATTTTTTACTTTTTACTGCTCGCTTTTCCTTCTCTATTCCAGTGGTTGAAATTAGGTCTTCTCCATCATTAAGGACATTAATTTTCAAAATTCTTTTATGAAAAAATATATATATTTTTACGATGATAAACTAGTAACCTTATATTGGACACGTGAAGATTAAAACGAGAAAAACCAGGTAATAAATAAATATGTACACATATAGTGACGTTCTGATAGATAATATATACATTTGATTTTATTTTTAATGTATAATAATAATTAAGACACAATGCCAAATCTATCAATTAAAAGTTTAAAACTCCTTTATATAAGTAATAGATAGAAATTCTTCACCTTTGCGGCAAAAGGTTTTCGGTCAAACTCCTCAAAGCAACCTCTATCCTTAATGATTGAAGAATTAATTTCCCAAAAGAAAAAAAAAATATGACCGAAAATAATTAATGTATAATTATTAATTTCCATAATTTGGCGAACTTTCCTTGTTAATTACCGAGAACGAGTATTATTAGTGAATAAGAATATGAGAACTTCATTTTTGTTTGAAAAAAACAATCCAATTTTATTATTGCTAAAATAAATGAAAGTACTTATTGATAGGATAAAATAAGGTGATTATTGTTTGGAAATTTGTTAAAAAAAAATTTATTTTATTTTGTTTTGGTGGGTCAAAGTGTTAAAGTCGTCTTAGTCTCTAGATTAAGTTCCAGTTTAGCCTTAAATGTAAAGCTATGTAAGGTTTTACTTATTAAGCTGTAAGTTGGAGCTAAATCGAAGACAGGCTGAGGAATCAGTTTGGGATGCGCTAAAGACTCAAGTCCGGGATGCTCTAAATACTCAAATAAATTGGAGCTCAATATGGAACTGGCCAATTTGGGTCTTGGAGAAACTGACGAATTTGGAACTACAATGAAACTGACTAGTCTATGATACAAAACCTACCAGTCTGGAGACCAAACTTATATTGAATGATGACGTCAATCAGCATGGACTTGCGAGTATAACGACATCAACATGGAATCCTAGTTCCACTCCCGGCGCATAGAGACAAGCAAAATTAGTCTGAGGAATGGTACTGACGAAGATCAGACTTTAAGGATTGGAGATTCCTTAAAGTCTGCAAACAAAGACTTCAGTCTAAGATTCCTTGGACTGGCCAGTCTGGATTCCTCGGACTGACCGAATACTGCCATTCTGACAAAAGGTGAGCAGTCGTTGTCGCAGTTAGAAAAAGCTACGAAAAAGCAAGAAAAGGCATTGTATCTTCTGGAAAATGCTACCTACCCGCGTGAGTGAGAGAACATCAAATTCGTCAAAAATATGATGTGTTTAACGGCTCCAAGATTTGAATCTCACTCCTCTGCCTATAAACAGTGGAGGACTTCAACAGATTCAAGCACCTAACACCTTACTATTGAGCTTGCCGAAATTTTGTCAAACTTACGACTCAAAAGTTAGAGGCTTTCTAAAATTATTCTGTGTGTCACCGCTATGAACACGAGACTTAGAACAATCTGTTCTTGAGTTATTTCCTTTGTAATCTTTCTCTCCAAGAAAGAGTACAGTAGCCAAGTACATTGGTACTTTGACTGATAAGGGCATTCTGCCGCAAGCTGACAGTTTTGAGAAAACTCTAAACACCTGATAAGCTCATATTTATACTCACTTATCTATATTTTTCTCCATTGTTTCAAGTGTTTTACATTATATTTTTACTTATTTCTGTGCATGAGTCTACTTTAGAGGGTGTTATGCCTTTGATGGGTGAATTTTGCAGGTTTTAGGCCAAATTCATTGGAAACCCGTACTGAAAGTAGATAATGTTCAAAAGAACAGTCACGAATTCTTCCACAGATGGAATCTGAGCTAATGGAGCACATGGATGGAAAGATCTTTGAGTTAGCTTTCCACACAACTGAAATCGGATCAATCGGAGTTCGGAAGCAAAAGTTATGGCCAAAACCGTGAGACTGCGCAGACAGAGGGATTTTGTGTCGAGAGACAGGATTTGTGTCGACCGACAGGATTCCTGTCGATCGAAATCCTCCCTGTCGATCGAAACAAAGGTCAAAATTTCAGAAACGTCACAAACTTCAGCCCGAATTTCGACTGGATGGTTGTGTCAATCGACAGTCTGTCTGTCGATCGACACAGAGGTCCGAGAAGGCTATTTTTGGCCTGTTTTGGCAGTTTTTGCTATTTTGACCCAATACTCAAATTAGGTCTTTTTCCCCCTCTATAAATATGAACTCTTAGGCACGAATTTCAGAGATCTTTTATGCATTATTACACTTAGAATAATTGAGCTTTGGAGTTTTTTACAAGACATTCAAGGTTCCTCTTTATTTTGTAAGTTCTTTAATAATATGTTTGCTTTAATTCTAGTCATGTTTTGTGGCTAGAACCCTAAACAGGTTCTAGGGTTATGATTTCTTTTCTGATGCATGTTTAATTGATATCAACTCATATAGCATGGATTAATTCTCTGATTTAATTTTATAATCTAAATCAAAAGAAAGACGAGAGGTGAATTGAGATTTAGGTTTATAGTTAATAATTGATGGATCGAGAGATGAAAATTATTAACAGGAGGAGAGAACTAATTGTGTTTGTTTTCTGTCTCAAAAGAAAGAAACCTACATAGGAATAATTAGATAATTATGAGATTGATTAATTTGGTGTTCTTGAGACCGAGAGGAGATAGTCACTAAGTAATAATCTAGGATTTGATTGCCCAACCGAGGAATTTAATCCACAAAAATCTATGTTTTTCCCATTGCTGAGTTTATTGATATTTGCATGTTGATGATTAGATTATCTGCCCTAGAATCTGTGTTTTTCTTTATTGTTTTCAAAAACCCTTTATTTCTTGCACTTGTTATCTTTAATTTCCAAACAAAAAACCCTATTTTTCTATTTCCTCAAACTTCTATGTCCTAGAAATTATAACTAGTACTTTGGATTTTTCATTGCACATTCCCTGTGGGATCGACCACCCTTGGGTGTAAAATTATTATTTGCTCGCTGCAATTTGTAGCTATCAATCAAATTGGCGCCGTTGCCGGGGAATTGTCAGATCAATCTAATTATTAGTTTATTTTTAGTTCTGATGGATTGAGGCTGTAATTTTAGTTTAATTTCATTTTTATTGGTTTTTCTGTTTTTAATTTCGTTTTTAGTTTGTTGATTTTGATTTTTGGTGTTTAAATTTCGTGATTGTTTTGTTCAGTTTTTCTAGTTTTCGGCCTCTGTCTCGACTGACAGAATCTCTGTCGACTGAAACAGGCGCAGGAAACACCCGTGTCGATCGACAGGCCCTCTGTCGATCGACACAGCTTCTGGTTTTCCTGTTTTCTTTGTTTTTGTTGCAGGTTTATGAACACAAGGGCCCAGGGCAAACAACTCGAGATTTTTGACCCAGAAATTGAGGCCACCATCAAAAAAAGGAAGGGAAAAGCCAAACAAAGCACAAGCACAGTCATGGAGGAGATGCCACCCTTGGAGGATTCCGAGGCACAACTCATCACTCAAGAGAGTGCCACACTACTTGTCCAAGAAGTCACTCAGATGAAGGACATCATCAAGCAGCTCATGGCAGAAAGGGAAGCTGACAGGCGCGAGGCAGAAAGAAGAGAAAGAGAGAGAGAAAGGCGCCGCACAGACGACTCCGATGATGAGGACCCCAACGCGATGGCCAAGAAGTACAGACCACAGTTCGGGAATGAGGGATTTGTTATTGGCATCACTGCCAATAACTTTGAACTCATGACCGGCTTGATTCAGATGGTTCAGCAGAACCAATTTGGGGGTCGAGCAGTGGAGGATCCGTACACCCACCTCAGGATGTTTGTGGAGGTATGTGATACCATCAAGCAGGGAGGAGTCACCCAGGATGTGATCCGTCTGCGCTTGTTTCCCTTCTCACTTCGGGATCAGGCTAGGACGTGGTTTACAGCCTTGGACTGCAGCAACATCCGTTCATGGGCCGATCTCAGAGCCAAGTTCCTTGCCGCCTTCTTCCCACCTTCACTCATCATTCAGAAGAAGATGGAGATCTTGCAGTTCCACCAGAGATTGGATGAGTCTATGTTCGAAGTTTGGAGTAGGTGGAATGAGTTGTTGAGGAGCTGCCCAGGCCATGGAGTTGACACTGAGGAGCAGGCTCATATCTTCTATAGAGGATTGACCGAGGAAAGCCAGAATTTGGTGGACTATGCAGCTGGAGGTTCATTGATGAGAAAGTCACCAGAAAATGCTCTGAAGCTGTTCAAAAAGATGTCCCTACATGATCAACAATGGGGGAATCCAAGGAGGCCACAGATCCGAGCTGTTGAGGCGAAGGAGGATGATGCATTGAAGAAGGAGGTTGAGAAGCTAAAGGGGGAAGTTGAAAAACTAACCACTTCTGCTTCTGTTTTTGTTGCACAGGTTGACCCTATCGCCGACGTGAACAACATGAATCGTGGTGGCTACCAGAATCAGTACCGGCAAGGGGGATACCAACACTACCATCCTAGACCTCATCCAGGCTTCTCCTACTCTCAGCCTGAAGCTGCCGAACAACCACCTCCTGATTTTGATGTGCATAATGGCGAGATTGTGGAGAGGAAGAAGGATAGCCTCGATGAAGTGCTGAAGAATTTCATCAAGGCTTTGGACCACAGAATGGGGAAAATTGAGAAAGAAGTGGGAGGAGTCCACTCCAAGATGGACCTATTTGGCAAGCACGTCAAGATCATAGAGACTCAAGTGAGCCAAATTGCTACCACTATCGGGATGCAACACACTCCGGAAAGGTGTCAAGCACCACCGAGGGAAATCCCAAGAACCACAAAGATTGCAAAGTTGTAAATCTGAGGTTCGGGAAGAGTTATAAAGGTCCAAGCATGCCCCAAAGCAAGTTTGGGGGGGGGGGAAACAAAGCAAGCCCAGAAGAGGCAGTCGACACCAATTCAGAAGAAGAGATCGACGGAGCTACAGAGGGTGTGTCGACCGACACACCCCCTGTCGATCGACAGGCAGTCCAGACTCCAGGCCAGTCGACACATCAGCACTCTCAGCAGCATTCTTCCACTTCCGATGCTGCCAGACCACCTCCGATGCCCTTCCCACAGAAATTCGCCAAGCAGAAAGAGATTCCAAGTTCTCTCGCTTTGTTGAGAACTTGAAGAAGGTAACCATTAATATTCCACTAATTGAAGCTATTTCTGAAATTGCAGGTTACATGAAATATCTCTAGAAGCTGATGAGCGCAAAGAAACACTTTGTGGAGAATGCAACCGTGAAGCTTCATGAGCAGTGCAGCATGGTCCTACAGAAGAAACTTCCAGTCAAACGAAGTGATCCAGGATGCTTCACCATTCCAGTTGAGATCGGGGGATTCAAGTTCAAGAAGGTGTTGTGCGACACTGGTGCCAGCATCAACCTAATGCCCTTCTCTATCTTCCAGCGCCTCAAGATTGGAGAGTTGAGGCCGACTCCAATTACTTTGCAGATGGCAGACCGATCTGTGTCTCGCCCGAAAGGTATAATTGAGGATGTTCTCATTCGTGTGGGTCATCTAATTTTTCCTGTAGATTTTGTATTCTTGGATATGAAGGAAGATGGCAGTACACCCCTCATCTTGGGGAGGGAATTCCTAGACACTAGTGCTGCTCTGATTGATTGTCGTGGTGGGGAGATCACGCTTCGAGCAAATGAGGAAAGGATCACATTCAAGCTCGACACAAGCCGGCAACAATCCGAATGCTTCAGAATCACATTCCGAGAGGAAGCAGCTGAGAAAGAAGAAGAAGCAAGTGAGGAGTTCAAAGAAGACCAAGCCGCTCAAAGATGGGAGCGAGGGAACGAGTCGGAAAAATTGTCAATTACACCGTCTCTTCCCGAGCTCACTGCTGTCATCCAAGATTGGTGGGTCTATATGGTGGATTCTCATGGGAGGCGAGTGCGTTCTAGCCCGCCCTAGTTCTGAAAACAGGTATCGTCGAGCTACGACGTTAACTAAAGCACTTGTTGGGAGGTAACCCAACTGTTATTTGTTTTTTTATCTCAATTCTTTTCAAATTTCGTAGTTGTTATTTTTTATTTTCTGCCTTTACTTTGTTATTGGTTTTGTTGTTCAATTTTGAAAAAAAAATTTGGAGGAATTGCCTCTGTTTCGATCAACAGACCGGCTGTCAATCGACACAGAGGCATGGCGCACGGAGAACACTTCGATCGACAGCAGCATGAGTCGACAGAAGGCTCTGTGTCGATCGACAGGCCCCCTGTCGATCGACACAGAGTGCCAGCAGCACCAAATCTTCGTCGTGCAGCGCTGACTTCCTCGGGTAGATAAAAACGTCGATGTCTGAGATCGACAGTCCGGTACAGTTCTATTTCTTGTCTGATTTTTCAAACTTTTTCTTACTCTCCGAGTTCGAAATAAGTTTGGGGGGATGTGGACAAGAAATTCGAACTTTCTATCCCTTTACTTCGAACTTTCTATCCCTTTACTTGCTTTGTTTTTATTGCATTTATTTGATTTGGTTTGTTTAAATTTTTGCCAATAAAAAAAATATAGATAGTATGTGAGGAAAATCTTTAAGTAATTGAACCCTCTAGCATTATATGCAATGTTTGGAATCGATCTTTGATTAGTTGAGTTGATTTCGATTGTGGTTGATTTGCCCATGAATGTAGAATACCGCATGATAGAGTCTAATTGAAACTTACACTTGCATGATGTTTGAGTGGATTGAAATTGACTAAGGAAGAAAATTTGAAACCAAGTGAGTTTGTGAGCCTTTATTTGTTCATGAGAGATTTGCATGTATGTTTTCGTTTCTCTAGAACTTGCTTTTATTCTGTTTCGAGACTGCATAGTGTGCACAAGGATAGAAAATGATCTTAGGCCATCCTTGTTAGCCCAATCCTAAACACTATCCCTTCATATGTTGAAATTGTCCCTAGTAAACCCCATTGTGCCTAACTCCATTTTTTGTGTCTTGTCTATGAGATTTACATGGAGTTATAACGGTTTTTGTCTTGTCTATAAGATTGATGGAAGAAAGGGTAGTTCAGTATGTGTTGTGGAAAAGAAATTTGTAGTATAGTGGTGAATAAAAGATGGGAGGTTGTATAGCTCAAAATAAATTAGAATTCTCGTAAACCCTATGAATAAAATCATGTGTTAACTTTTGGTTGGGTATAAGGGATTCAAAAGAAGAGCTAAAAGAAAAAAAAATGTTTGAGTTGAATTGAAAAATTTAAGGAGAAGGGTAGATGTTTATAAGAAGGTGGTTAGATTGATTGAGGGTGTACAATTTGATTGATTTAGTCACTTAGCCATATTTCCCTACCTTTCACAAAAAGCCATCATTACAACCCTTTCAAAGTCCTTTTTTATTCTTGAATTGTGTGCACAAATCAGCAGTGGAGATTTTAGAACTTTTGCAAGCCTATGGTAGAAATTTCTTCATACATGTTATGAGTGCTTTCATTTGAAACCCAAACACTTGTGTGATGAGCGATACACTTTCCGTGAGTCTTCCGAAGTTGATGAATATCTTATCTCTTTCAATTGCTTGTGTGATGTGGATTGATGAACCTTGATTGTGATGAATCTTGTGAGGCATTGCACTTTCAACTGCTTGAGATTTCTTTCTTCTTTTCTTCGATTGAGGACAATCTAATATTCAAGTTTGGGGGGTTTGATAAGCTCATATTTATACTCACTTATCTATATTTTTCTCCATTGTTTCAAGTGTTTTACATTATGTTTTTACTTATTTCTGTGCATGAGTCTACTTTAGAGGGTGTTATGCCTTTGATGGTTGAATTTTGCGGGTTTTAGGCCAAATTCATTGGAAACCCGTACCGAAATTAGATGGTGTTCAAAAGAATAGTCACGAATTCTTCCACAGATAGAATCTGAGCTAATGGAGCACAAGAATGGAAAGATCTTTGAGTTAGCTTTCCAACGCAACTAAAATCGGGTCAATCGGAGTTTGGAAGCAAAAGTTATGGCCAAAACTGTGAGACTGCGCAGACAAAGGGATTTGTGTCGAGAGACAGGATTTGTGTCGACCGACAGGATTCTTGTCGATCGAAATCCTCCCTGTCGATCGAAACAGAAGTCAAAATTTCAGAAACGTCACAAACTTCAGCCATTTCGACTGGATGGTTGTGTCGATCGACACAGAGGTCCGAGAAGGCTATTTTTGGCCTGTTTTGGCAGTTTTTGCTATTTTGACCCAATACTCAAATTAGGTCTTTTTCCCCCTCTATAAATATGAACTCTTAGGCACGAATTTCAGAGATCTTTTATGCATTATTACACTTAGAATAATTGAGCTTTGGAGTTTTTTACAAGACGTTCAAGGTTCCTCTTTATTTTGTAAGTTCTTTAATAATATGTTTGTTTTAATTCTAGTCATGTTTTGTGTCTAGAACCCTAAACAGGTTCTAGGGTTATGATTTCTTTTCTGATGCATGTTTAATTGATATCAACTCATATAGCATGGATTAATTCTCTGATTTAATTTTATAATCTAAATCAAAAGAAAGACCGAGAGGTGAATTGAGATTTAGGTTTATAGTTAATAATTGATGGATCGAGAGATGAAAATTATTAACAGGAGGAGAGAACTAATTGTGTTTGTTTTCTGTCTCAAAAGGAAGAAACCTACATAGGAATAATTAGATAATTATGAGATTGATTAATTTGGTGTTCTTGAGACCGAGAGGAGATAATCACTAAGTAATAATCTAGGATTTAATTGCCCAACCGAGGAATTTAATCCACAAAAATCTATGTTTTCCCCATTGCTGAGTTGATTGATATTTGCATGTTGATGATTAGATTATCTGCCCTAGGATCGATGTTTTTCTTTATTGTTTTCAAAAACCCTTTATTTCTTGCACTTGTTATCTTTAATTTCCTAACAAAAAACCCTTTTTTTCTATTTCCTCAAACTTCTATGTCCTACAAATTATAACTAGTACTTTGGATTTTTCATTGCACATTCCCTGTGGGATCGACCACCCTTGGGTGTAAAATTCTTATTTGCTCGCAGCAATTTGTAGCTATCAATCAATTTGAGAAAACTCTAAACACCCCATTCCGGCAACGAGGAGGCTGGGTTGTGTGCCAACACTCCGAGGAACTGCGAAGTGAAGGACGAGCAAAGGACCAAGCGAGTGACCTTGTGAATTGTAGGACGAGGCATCCTTCAGCAAGGGATAGATCATAGGAGCACCTTGTGTAATCCGACACTTAGTGAATTTTCAAACTTCTGCCTGAAGAGTGGATGTAGGATTTTTTGTCCGAACCGCTATAAATCCTTATCTTTTTATCGCTTTTAGTTTATTAGCTTACATTTCTTAAAACTCAACACTCAAGTATTACAGTATGAAATAGAATCTGACGTTAAGACTATCCGGACTTAATTCGCATACTAAGATTTGACAAATCAAACTGAGACTGACACTCAATTTAAATAAATACAAATTTATTAATCAATATTTCCACTATGCAAATTAAAATTACTCTGAAAAACCGAACCAACAATTATATTTATAAAGTATGCAATAATCAAAAGATATCAAATTTGATACACACAACTTTTATTCCCATTTGAGTATTATTGTTTAGAAAGAAAGAGATTTCACAATACATATATTCATTACTGGATGGTAATTACGGACGGTCTATTATATATTTTATAAAAATAAAACGATCTAAAAAAACATAAATGAAAATCAGAATCGATAAGGAAGAGGATTAACGAGATAATCTCCTATCTATATAATTAAAGTAAAAACCCATAACAAAGTCTTTTTCCGTTAAAATAACCATCTAATAATTGTCGCACGATATAATAAGTATGGCAAACTCTCATATGAGACGGTCTCTCCAATTTTTTATAGTGAAACGGACTATATCCTACTCATATTTTCTTATTGGATCTTTTAATGGATATTTCTGAGAAAATATAATTCTTCTCATCTTCCTTCCCGCAACAAAATTTTTCTCCCCATCTTTGAAATACATTGCAGCAATAGAAACCTCCCTCACTCGTATTCCACCAGCATCATTTGGATTTGTACGTCTTCCCCACTCCACTGCATCCATTTCCCCGGCCTCTCGCGTATGCTTCGATTCTAAGAAGCGTAATTTTGTTGTGAGGGCATCAGCGACTCCGGTGATGGAACAGTCCACCTCTGCTTCTTCTTCTCTGCTATTCCTACAATTGTTGAGATCGATTTGGTGAATTGGAGCTACCCGATCTACATAGGCTCCAGACTTCTAAATCAACCCGAGTTGCTCCAGAGGTATATGAAAATGGGCTACCACTTCCCTCTTCGTTGGCCTGCTATTCCCATTCAAATTCAAGCACCTCCGCGCCAGCTTTGCAATGCCCCTGATCTCTTCTACTTCCCCTTCTTTCACAACTTCGGATCGAGAATCTCCAACAACCGATTCTCTTCCGTGAATTGCAAGAAATAAGCAGTTAAACTCCTTCCCGGATGATGTATTCCTTTACTGTAAATGATGTATTCATTTACTATAAATGATGTATTCAGCAATTAAGTTTTTTTTGTTCTCAAATGATGTATTCATTTACTGTAAATGATGTATTACTTTACTGTAAATGATGTATTCAGCATTTAAGTTTTTTTTTTGTTCTCAAATGATGTATTCCTTTACTGTAAATGATGTATTCCTTTACTGTAAATGATGCATTAAGCAATTAAGTTTTTTTTTTCAGCAATTAAGTTTTTCCTCCACCACCTACAGCTTCTTGACCACCCTCAACCACCACCCTCCTCCCTTGTCGCCCCCAGAAGCTCCTCCACGATCACTGTTCGCTAGCATCCTCTCAAGGCTATCAACTCGTGTGACCTCATGTCTAGCCTCGATTCCGACCACGTCCCCAACTTCCATTAATACTCGGAAATCTCAAACACCAACCCAAAGATTGATACTTGAGAGGCGTTACTGCGAGGGGAAGTTGGGAGGTGCTTGCAGGTGATGTGGTCGTTGGGCTGGGAGTGGTGGGTTTGTAAAAGTAAACTCATAATTAATTTGTTTTGTAATGGGTATGAATTTTGATCCATCTCACAATAAAAAATAGTGAGACGGTCTCACAGGAGACCAACTCAATAAGTATTGATAATAAATATGAAAACTATTTAATTACTGTTTTATAATTAGTTATTTTGTCGGATATAAACATATATTAAGGGAAAATTATCATTTATATTACAAACTATGCATTTTATGAAAATATATTACAAACTATCACTTTTGTTCCAAATTTTTTATGGGAGCAAATTTTCGGTGACGAAAAGTTAACATGGCTTGCCGGATGACACGACAACTCATAAAATCACACGTCATCATTCAAATATATTACAAACTATTATATTTTTCTCAAATATATTTCAAATTATTGTGATTTTCTCTATTATATTTTCAACTATATATATTCCCAAATAAATACTCAAAACAATTAAATTTGTTATAAATTTATGAAGAAAAAATATTTATTTATATTTTAAATATTTAATTAAGTATATAATTATACTAAAAATATTTAATTAAAAATTCTTGACAGATTAAAAAAAATTAAAAAACACTTATTTTATTTTTCTTTTTCTTTTTCTATCGTCTCGTCAAATTAAAAAATTAATTATTTATAAAAATATTTTATTTTTTATTCGGCGAAGTGAGTGACGAGAGCAAAAGAAAAATAAACATTTTTATTTTTTAAAAAAAATTCTGAAGAACTTTAATTTAAATATTTTTAAGTATAATTATATGTTTATTTAAATGCTTAAAATTCTAAAAAATAAATAGATAGTTTCATCATATTTTCAAAGTAAATTTGATAGTTTTAGGATTTGTTTAGAAAAATATATAATTTGTAATATAATTGAGGAAATTACAATAGTTTATAATATATTTGAGAAAATTATAATAGTTTGTAATATATTTGTACGATGACATGTAATTTGAAGTGCTGACGTGTCCTTCGGCAAGCCACGTCAATTTTTCGTCGCCGTAAATTTGCTCCCGTCATAAATATGAAACAAAACTAATAATTTATAATATATTTTGATAATATACATAATTTATAATATATTTGAGAAAACCTAAATATTTTGTAATATAACTGATACTTTTCCAATACTAATAGTCTAATATATTAATTAGTATTCGACAAATAATTATGTATATCTCTCTATAAAAAAATATGTCCTACAAATAGAATGAACATGGATGACGTATATGCTCATTAATTTATTATTTGTTTGTTTGTTTTGGTTATTCCCCGACAAGCCGCATCCATATTAAATTAATTAATATTATTTTATTATAATATTATTTTTAATATTCCCATTTTAAAAAAAATTGTAATTATAAATTATTTGAGAAAAACATACCAAATATAGAAATTAAAATATATAATTGGAACTGTTGGTCCCAAAATCAAAGTTAATCGAATATGCGCAGCGGAAAATTAAAAACAAGTTCTTGCAAACATAAAATAATGGTTCTTAACCAGTTTGGTTCTTTGAAAAGCTTATTAATCTGCGAGTCTGGTTAATGTCAAGTTTGAATATACTCCAACATGAGATGGTAATGGGTTTTAAATTCATGCATAAATAAATAAAGCAGTAAAGGATACAATAATTTATAGAGGTTCGGACAACTGTCCTACGTCCTCTATTCAGACAATAGTCCGGAATATACTAGCCTCAGTATTACAATTTGTCCTCACGATTTATCGCAAGCTGGTGAATGTTCGTATCCACCAGTCCACTTGCTCACTCGTTCAGGGTCTCATCCTCCTTCGATACTCAGATAGGTAGTGTGGGCACACCGCATAACCTTCTTCTCCGAAAATTTGGAGATTTTTTTAAGTTCTTCCCGGAACTCTTCGAACTTGAGGCAAATAGCCCGTGATAGCGACAACTTGGAGATAGCTGCAACAATTGTAATCTTTCTTGGAGAGAAAGAACACCAAAACAAAAACTCAAGCTGAGAAGCTATAAGTCTTGTGTCTAGAGATTGGAGCACAGTAAGCTATTATCAATAGCCTCGAACAGGGATGTTCAACTCTTGGAGTCTCTGTTCGGAGATTCGCTTGAGTGAGGAATAGTTGACCATTGAAGATGAGCGAATCTGAAGGTTGCAATTGCGGCTTGTTCATTTCGTATTATTTGTATATGCACGATACCTTCGTCAGTTATAAAAGCGTAACCTTCTCCTTTGTGATTTCTTCAGCTATTTATAGTAGAAGAAAGGGAAGGTCTTGAGATGTAGCCGTTTTAGAGACAATCTGAATTTTGAACTATTCATTGGGTCTCTAATCTGATGGAGACAGGTTGTTTATTCTGCTCTACCGCACCTGCTTCGTCATTTCCTAACACAAGGTTTCGACATCATGTTGTGTGTCATAATGGCTCGTCATTTTGAGAAATCTTAAACTGGATGTTTGAATTATAAACTTTAAGGAATCTACTATTCCTGAAGTCTGACTTTTGGTGATTCCTCTTACTTGTTGTCTCTACTCATGAGATGAAACTAAACTTGATAAACTAGTGATGATCCAAGCTGGTGATATCTACCGTTTCATCTGAGAGGTAAGCTTCACGCTGAAGTGGTTCTCAGTTCATCAGTTCCTCCCTAAGTCTTATTTTCTTTTTTTATTCATGATGACCAAATTGTTGGCTTCGATCTCAAGCGCAGTTTGTCATGATCAGCTTCTTTACACCTCAATAAATATTCTAAATGAATATTACAAGTTTGTACCGACTAAGCTAATATAGAGGCACTTCCTTAGGGTGGTTTCTATACATGTTTGACACATCAAAACATAAAAAGGTAAGAGAATTTCGAACCTATATTCTTAATAATTTCCCCTTTTTGATGTTGTCAAAACCACCATTAAGATGGTAGATAAGTTAGTTTGTCGAGTTTACAAGGATATTCTAATAAAACTAATACTCGAGAATCAAAAACTTAACTACTTAGCTGCCCTATGAATCTTCCCCCTAAGTTAGCGAGATATATTTCTCGATTTAAATAGATCAGGGTGAAAAACAACATCAAGAGAGATAGATTCATATTAATCAGTAAACTAACAAGAAAAAGGTATTTAACATATGCAAAATATGGCTATATATATATATACTTCTCTTGGCTGTCCCACTCCTTTCGGCAAGGGGATCCTCGGTGCTAGCGGGGAACCAAGCAATAGTAGAATCATCTTAGACAACGTCATCATGAGAATGATGATTTTCCCTTCCAATTGAGCAACAACAAGGTCTCTTTCCTTGATGACATCTTAGTTGATCTCCAGTTGATTGATGAGAGATGTCATTTGGGAGTTGGAAATATGAGAGAGACAAGGCTTTTGGGAGTAATATTTCGGAGAAAATGAAGGGATGGATGTCAAGAGTACACCTTGAGGATTTCCAATGCTCTTTTTTAAATAGATGAACAACTTCTTCATTCTTGATGGATCCGATCCCTTAGGATTTGAACCATCCCGATTCTTCACAAAATTTAATTGTCATTTCACATTCGCGAGATTGATTACGGTGGCTCTTTCCACGTGTAACCTCCCCATTCTTTCTTTTCCTGAACCGCCAAGAAATTAACTTTAATGATGGAGTGTTTGACTTTGATAATAGACTTTCATAACTCCCGCCCTCTGCAAATGTGTTGCAAGTTGGCATCCGCTGTGACTAGGATAGGTTGGTGTATATTTGCCAGCTTCCTTGATGACATTGCCAGTTTAGTCTCTCTTCAGTTTAAATATCTTCGGAAGACCAAAAATTGAGAGCTTGGACTCAGTTTTATTCCCGTTCTTCATTAGAAAACCAAGAATGAGAGCTTGGACTCATTCTTCTTCAAGCGCAATCCTTTCAAACTCTAAAGACCGAGTTTGATGCACAAATCTCTGAATCTTTCTTCAGGTAGTGGCTTAGTGAAGATGTTTTCCAATTGTTCACCAGTTCGGATATATTCCACGGAGATATCTTTCTTCTCGACGTGGTCTCGAATGAAGTTATTCCTGATGTCCATATGCTTCGTCCTGGAATGGTATACTGGATTCTTTGTTATGCATATTGCGTTGTTATCGCAATAGATTCGCACACATTCCGATTCGACATCGTAATCTCTCAGTTGTTGTTTGATCCATAATTTATGATCACAACAATTGGCGGCAGCCACATATTCAACTTCAGTGGTAGATGTTGCAATCGAATGTTGCTTCTTGCTAAACCAGCTTATAAGTTTATGTCCCAAAAATTGGTGTTTTTTCTATCAACTCAGCATCCTCCGAAGTCTGAGTTTGAGTATCCAATTAAGTTGAGCTCATCATGCCTAGGATACCAGATTCCTAGTGACTCAGTACAACTCAGGTATCTCACGATCTTTTTGGCAGCCTCTATGTGTGATTTCTTCGAATTTGCTTGAAATCTTGCACATACTCCAATATCAAAAGAGATATATAGCTTGATGGCTGTCAAATAGAGCAAGGATACTATGATGCCTCTGAAGTTGGTAGGATCAACTGGTTCTCCTTCTTCATCTGGAGTAATCCTCACGTTTGCGCTCATTGGGATTCTAAGCGTCTTCATCTTCTCTTGACAAAACTTGTTGATGAGTTCCTTTGTATACTTCATTTGATGAATGAATATTCCTTATGAGGACTGATAAACTTGAAGTCCTAGGAATTATGTCATCTTTTCCATCATACTCATCTGGAAGTGGCTTTGCATTAGGTGAGCAAACTTGTCGCAGAGAGATGAGTTTCTGGATCCGAAGATGATGTCACCACATATATTTGTGTGTCTTGATCAAATCCAGGGGATGTTTGACGTACACCTCCTCCTTGAGCTCTCCATTCAGGAAGGCACTTTTCACATCCATATGGTATACCTTGAAGCTGTGATACACTGTATAGGCTAAGAACAACCCAATAGCTTCCAGTTTGTTAACTGGTGCGAAGGTTTCATCAAAATCAATACCTTCACATTGTGTGTATCCTTTGGCAACTGGTCTTCCTTTGTTTCTGACTATATTATCAGCTTCGTCCCGATTGTTCTTGAAGACCCACTTGGTGCCTATCACAGATTGATGCGTATGCCTGTCCACCAAGTACCAAACATTATTGTGGGTGAATTCTGCAAGCTCTTCATGCATTGTGTTGATCTAATTCGGCAACTGTAGAGCTTCTTCAATCTTTGTTAGTTCTGATTGGGAGATATAACAAGTAAGTATAGACACTTCCTTGCCTCGTCCGTACTGGGTTTGTAACATCATCTATTAATGCATCTTCTGGATAATGTCTCAGCCATTAAGGTATGTGAAGCTCACTGACTTCGACTGGTTGTAGGAACGAATCTTGAGTAAAGGTTCCAGCAACTGACACTTCTGTGAGATGAAAGTCCTCATGTGCAAGTTGATTATCTACGTTTGATGGGGGGTCTTGCCCCGACTCCATTCCAGATTGACCTTCATTAGCTTGAGGATCTTCTAAAATTTGACCTCCACGAGTGTCAGTTCCGATCTCGCCAGTTCCTAACTCACTTGTGAGGTCTTCATTGGTTGCTGGTTCTTCTACCTATGGAGCTTTTTTAGAATCACTCTTCATCCAGTCTGAATACTCCAGGTTGGATTACTCGTTGATTTGTGCGATCATTTAGGGTTATGGAATCCAAGGCCTCAACAATTTCATTAGCATCACCGGCCCTCTCAGTTGTTTGTGTACTAGTTGTGGGCTTTGTTTCAAGGCTGTGAACTTTTTCACCCAATTCCTTCAAATTTCTGCGCACTAAATTAGTTTCATTAAAAATAACATTTCATGTTATTTCCACAAGCTCAGTGGTCTTGTTGAATACTCTATATCCCTTGTGAGACGGATGTCCATATTCCAGGAAAACACCCTCATCAGCTTTAGGAGAGAAAGTATTCAACTTTGACTTCCCGTTATTGTGGATTTATCATGGTGAACCAAAAGTACAAAAAATAAGCGAAAAAAGGCTTACGACCGTGATACGCTTCATACGGGGTTTTATGAAGACAACCATTGAGACAACTTCTATTCTGTGTATAGCATGTCGTGATTACAACATCTCCCAAAAAACATTCACCTAGTTTGGTCTCTACCAGCATGGTCTGCACTGCTTCTTTGAGTATTCGATTCCTCATTTCTGCTTGCCCGTTATGTTGAAGGGTTCTCAAAGATGATCTTTCATGTCCTATCCCAGCTTCGGCGCATAAATCCATGAAGGGACCATTGCTAATTCAGTCCATTATCGGACCTAATTCTCTTCACTATGACTCCCTTGTCATTTTGAACGAACATGAAAAGTTCAGGAAGCACCAGCTTCACCTCGTCCTTGGTCTTAAGTAGTTTAACTCAACTGTACCTCAAGTAGTCATCCACGACTACTAGAGTATATTTTTTTTTCCTCTGATGGTAGGTGGAGTAGTAACTGGTCCGAAGAGATCCATATGCAGCAGCTCCAATATCCTCTCTGCACTGATATGCTTGCTTTTGAAGGAATCCTTTGTCTACTTTCCAAGTTGGCATGCTCTGCAGATGTCGTCTTTCTTGAAGACGCCTTTTGGTAGACCTGTTACCAACCAGCTCATGCTTTACCAAATGATTGTTTGTTTTGAAATTCAGATGGTTCAGCCTCTTGTGCCATAACCAGTTTACGTCACTGGAGCTGGTTTCAACAAAACATCAACTAATCCACTTTGCCAATCTACCACGTATAGCCCACCTTTCCTTATGCCTCTGAGTCATACTTCATTGGAAGCTTTGTCTCTAATTTGACTCTCTGAATCGGCAAATAATACAACATAACCATTTTCACTAAGCTGGCTGATGCTTAGGAGATTATGATTTAGATTGATGATGAGAGAGATATTTTTTATGAGGATTCCACCGCGTTCGATAGATACCTTCCCTATAACACTTCCTTTACAGTTGTCACTAAACATAACCGACAGTCCTCTGGCCATTATGAGATTTGTGAGATGTTCCCTTTCTATGATCATGTGAGCAGAGCACCAACTATCCAAAATCCACACGTTCTTCTTGGGTTAGAGCTAATCTCCGAGTACCTAATCCTGTGAAGCACATATTATGTTTTAGGTCCCCGAACAACTATGGGTCCTGCAGGTTTAGTTTGTTAGATCTATCCTTTAAGGATCCAAACTTGAATCATTCTCACACTTGATACCTTTTCAGAGCACTCCTTGGTTCACTTTATCTTTCTTCTCATATAATATATGAAGTTTGATTGAGAAGAAGTGAATGTGTGAGGAGTAGGGGTGTAAATGAACCAAACTGTTCGTGAGCTACTCGGATCTCGACTCGATAAAAGCTTGTTCGAGTTCGTTTAGTAAAGCTCATTTATTAAACGAACCAAACTTGAGTATCATAATACTCGACTCGTAAGCTCGTGAGCAGGCTCTTTAGCTAAAATTAGTAGGAAATATAAAATAATTACTATTATAAAAATAATATTTGCATGATTTAAGAGTAACAATAATGATAAATGTTTTTAATAATGATAAATTTAAGAATTTGAGCATGAATATGATCTTAATTTTGGAATAAATAACTTTTTTCTTCAAAATAATAGTAAAAATTTAAAACATATTCTAAACTTAGAAAGTTTGTTTAGGCTCGATTAAAGCTCGATAAAGTTCGTGAACATCAAAGTATTCGATAAAAAAGCTCAAAGCTCGACTCGAAATTAAACGAGTCAAACTTGAGCACGGCACTACTCGACTCGACTCGGTTCGATTACACCCCTAGTGAGGAGTCCTTTCGGAAGAAAACTTCATATTCGAACCTTAAAACACTTGTTCCGGTTGTGTATGATATCCTGGTGATCATCTGCCACCTTGGATAGCCTTCACAACCCTTTGAAATAGAAAGAGTTTGGACTCAGGCCTCAAGTAGTTGTTACCCTTACTTGGAATACTCCTTTCGTGTGTAGTGTGAAAGTTGGGTCTCTAGTTATTCATATAAGCAGGCAAACTTTTTGACTGCCAATTGCCATTAACTGGCTGTTTGGTCAAACTGGTCAACGAAACTGGTTTCCTCGCAGTGGGAACATACTGCTCTCCCAGAGCTTCCTCTCATTTATGATTATCCTAGTTTACGAACATATTGTTTACTTAGTTTCTCCTTATGTATGAGTTTTCTTATCACTTTCTGATTGGCCAGTTTGGGGTTGTTGGCTGACCAATATTTAGCCTTGCCAGTTTGAAATGGCATACTGTGGACTACCCTTTTGCCTTTCAACCTGGTCTGATCACTAGAATTTTCTTTGACAAAAGATATTTCTTTTCTCCAAGTATCTATTGAAGAAGAAGGATTGCTCAAATTAATTTTCGTTGAAACCTAGAAGGTTTGCTCTAATTCTCTTGAGCTCTTAGCAAAAGAACATTTGCATGGTCTGGCGCAAGGTTTTTAAAAGTTCTGCACTCCATTTTAAGTTTTGCAAAATTTTATAGAACAGTGGAATGTTCGTCTCTAAGTTTTGCCAGTTCCTCGCTGGCTGGCCTAGATTTTTCAAACTCTTTGGTCAAAACTAAAACTTGAAGTCTCAACGAGGAATTTTCACCGGCTAAAGCATTTTTTAGCTCATAAAACTTTGAAAATTCTTTAGAAAGAAGATCGAGGGAAACATTATCTGAATCAGAGCAAAATGATTCAGAGTCCTCTAAAAGTCATGCAGACCTAATATAAACTGTTTGAGTATTGTTTAACTCGTCACCAGTTGCTGCTAAAGTCAATTCAGCTTCTACAGAGTCGTCCTCTTCTCCGATGGCGGCCATGAAGACCAATAACGCTTATTCTTCCGACTCTTCATCCGACGTGTAGTATTCATCGTTGTTGCTGGGTATGTGATGCACACAAAATTCAATCAACCTAGATAATTAAACTCAAGTGCATACAACTAATAAAAATTCATCTAGTTTCTTCCCATTTCGCCTGCTAGAATACGAGAAACTCATGTATTGTTTCATATCTAAGAATGACTAGTCGTTGAGTTGTGAACTATACTAATAACGAATAAATCTAACTATCTAACTGAGAAAGCTTTAACTAAAATGCAATCTATCAATATTCATCAATATACTTCCACAATCTTTAGCAATTACAATTCTCAAACACAAGAGATAAAATTCAACAATGACAAAACAAGGACATTGGCAAGATATCCACCTTAAATCATGAAATTGATTTGAATGATAGAAACTAATATTTAATCCATTCAAAGATGATCAACCTACCCCAAAGCTTCCTATCTCCCTTAGTACCGGTAAGATAAGAGTAGATGAAATTAAACACACAAACAGTTACGTTATAGCATCTAATTCCACTCCAAATAGTCCGTAAGTTATCGACCTATAGGCAATCTCCACACAAGGATTGGATCAAAACCTATATGCATCTACACTTTTAACAACACCTAGATTCGCGTAATGGCTGCAATTTCGGTGTCTAAAACACACATAGTTGGTTACTGCATACACTATGTGATTTAGGAAAAAGCTCAAGTGTGTGCAATCAATTGAATGGAAGTAAACATACAATTCAAGCTCAATTAAACATTTCAAAGCTTCAATCTACCAATATCCTCAATGGTTTAGTTACACATACCTTTGATAAGGTTCAATTGAATACAAAATGCAAACAATTCCATTACAAGAGTAAATCAAGGTCGAGAATTTCCCTAATTGGGTGTTTTAAGATTTGATCTCTTCCTTAGCATTCATTGATCTTTCAATCGAGTAGATTTGGCTTGAAATCCACCTTGGTTGAGGTTGTGGATGAGTGGGAAGTGGAATCCTTGAAAATAACCGCTCCAATCTATCCTAAATAATGATTCTCTTCTTTTTAAATCTCGTTTTCCCACCTTTTATACTCAACTTCCAGACTCAAGGATCGACTGAGCTGAAGATGGATCGCACGGGATAGCTCGAAACTGAAAAATCGTCAAGCACGTTTTTGAATCGCCCGGTCTGGATCTGGCTCAACCGAGATTACCCTCTGAAATACTGGATTGGTCGAGCTCTGCAGGATCGGCCGGGATTTGCCTATGAAATGCTGGATTGGTCGGGATTTGCCTCTAAAATGCCTAGATTGGTCGATCTCTATAGGATCGGCCGAGATTTGTCTCTGAAATCCTTCCTGCTGCTCCTCTGCTCATCCCGGTCGATCTTCACACCCTTTGTAGCTTGGACCGATCAATTTTCCACCAAATCTCAGCCCAAAATGATGAATTATGCTCCAAACTTAACCTACACACTCCAAATCATACAAAACACGAAAACACAACAAAAACACACAAAAACATATGATATGGGAGTAAAATGAATGCAAACATGCATGCACAAACATAGAAATATCGGTCATTTTACGCACATATCAGTATGTCGGGCACCTCCACCTTGACAACATCGCTTTGGCAACCGCATTGGACGCTTGTTGGTCGGAGATTTGTTTGAGTCTCTTTATTTCTTATTTTTCCACTAATAAGTGCATTTTTTGTTCAATTATCAATGGATTTTTAGGTTGTTTTATTGCATTTATATTATATTTAAGTTATTTCCCTTGCATCGTACTTATTTTATGCTTCGTGTTTTGGTTGTGAAAAATGCAGGTTTTGGAGCAAAAAATCGACTAAGTATGAAAATTGGTGTTTTGGTCGTGACCTCTGTATTGACCGACATGCGGGGTGTCGGTCGACATGTGATAACTCTTCTAAAAGAGTTATATTCTCTTGATTTTAGTGCATTTTGGAGAGCATTTCTTTTATGTTTAGTTAAATAAATGTCGATTTGGTTGTGTTCTTAGTGTTAGAGTCTTATTAGAGTCAAGTAGGTAGTTTTAATGTTTATTGCCTCACTTTTGCAGAATTTTGAGCTAAATAATCGAAGGGGGGATCTTTTCTTCATCCTATTATCCTTAAACTTTTAGAGTTTAATTATGAGTTTTAATTTCCAGAAAATGTTCTTAGCTCGATTATCTGTAAATATGAGCTAAACTCACTTTGACTTGGGCTATGGATGATGCTTGTTTGTGCTAAAATTATATGCAAGGCACTTGCTGTTAGTATGGAGTTTTCGATCATTTAGAGGTTTAGTTTTCTAATTTGCAACTCTTGTGGGAACTTGTAGTTGTTGATTCATGCTTGGTCTTGATTTGGGAAAATTAGGATTGAGAGATAAAAACCTTTGAATGTTACACAATATATGCAAAGGAATATGTGAATTCGTGTTTGCTAAAATGCCTATGAAAATTACATTTGGTGCTGACCCTATTTGAATTGGGCATAGGAATATGTTAATTTAAATTATGAGAAGCCATCTCACCTATTTTGGGTAATCTAGTTGAGAACATTAATTTTGGCAGCGACTTTAACTCTGTGCTATTGCAGTGTTGTAGCATAATCCCCTTAAGCAAGTTAAATCCATAGCCTAGGTCGTCTTCATTACTTGAACAATGAATTGTTAAGTTTATTTGCATCATTTCACTCTTATTTTCTGCACTCCGTGCTTATATGATTTCAGTTACTTGCTCATTTCAATTATGTCAAGTTTAATTAAACAAACAAACTCTATTTTCTCTCATCAACCAAACTGAGTTGAGTGATTGTGCACCTTACGCGCCTTCCCTGTGGATCGATATTCAGAATTACTCCATCTTATATTACTTGTGACACTGTACTCTTGGACTGGTGCATTTGCACACAACAACATAAAAGACGAGAAGGTGGTGTTGATAGCATGTATTCCGTGCGACATTGGTGGTCCATGTTGATCGACACGCGGGGTGTCGGTCGACATGGCGTGCAAAAGGCTGGCTCGATAGAGGCTTACATAGATTGACATTGGAGCTGTGTGTCGATCAACATCTTTCACGTCGATCGAAATACGGGTAATTTAGGCGGATTTTCCCTGTTTACTCCTACTTGCTATATTTAATCATTGAAACCTATTATAAATATCATGTAATTTTTTAAAATTAAGACCTTAGCCACTTTTGAGACTCAGAGTTAGAGTTTTTATTGTTCCTAAATTATTTCTGATGTGGATTGAAGATTTGGATCAAGATTTCTCAAGACTGGATCTAAATCACATTTTTTTATTTTATGAAGATTATTTACATGTTTTATCTTTTTATATGTTTGTTAAATATGAATATGTGTAGGTAATTCCTTTATCAGATTCTATGGTTTATGTGATTATCTTGGATGCATGTCGACGGTTTATTAAATTGATCAAGTAGGTTTATCAATTCTTGTGCTTTTTCTAAATCTGAGATAATTGGCCATTTAATTAGATTTCATAATTAATTAATTTGAGACTGAAAGGTGAAAATTAATTAATAGATATAAGAATTGATAATATGGATTTTATTTGTGTCTGAAAAGAAGGATTTAATCCATATGAATAAATCTGAGGTTTTTTTGGAGTTGTTAATTGTTCTAGAAACCGAAAGGAGATAGCCAATTAATAATCGACTTTATGAATTGTCAAACTTGGAATTTGTAATAATTTTTTTTATGTTCCACCTTAATCTATAATTTTAATTGATCAATCGATTTTCCTTGCATGTTATCCGAGATATGAACTTGCCCTGGAATTTGAGCTTTTCTCTGATTGCTTAAAAATTTGGTTTAAATCTATTTTAATTTAATTGTTGCAATTTTAATTTCAGTTCTAAAAACCCATTCAAGTTTTGATTTACTTGAACAATAAACCAACAACTATATTTCAGTATATAGGATAGTTCGCTTATGCAATCTCTGCGGGATCGATAATTTTAATTTGCCACTATACTATAATATTACTAAAAAAAATTAGCGATCATCCACCCTCGAACATTCGAACTTCAGGTGATCTGGGGAGTCACATTCAAAACATGACCGGGGGCCCTTTTCACAAACCTTTTGTCATCAGGTTGTGAGCTACTTGACTTTGCATTTGCTTTCTATAGGAGCTTAGTTAGTCTCTTCATCTGTTCTTCAAGCTCTTCAACAAAGCTCTCTCATTCTTTTAGGTAGGAGGTAGAGGTTTAGGGTACCTCTTTTATCAAGTTGGATTGACCGGTTGGTCTGTTAGTGTGAAATGTCTTCTTCGATCTCCATCAAACATCCTTCTTGACAAAATATGTTGCATCCTCGGCATTCTGGCTTGGTGAACTGGCAACTCGAACTGCTTTGTTTTTGTTCACCATGTGGATGTCACATTCATGAGCTTGAAGTTGGGCGAACAGCTCATTCGTTTAGATCTGGGACAAATCATTCTCCTTTAGACTAGTTGTTTTGACAAACCAATCTTCCTTCGGCATCTTCGACAAGATCTTGGCATTAAGATCTGTTGATAAGTTTACCCTATCCAGTGCCCTCAGTTCACTCACAATAGAGTTGAATCGGGGCTCCATTGCTTTGATGCTTTCTCCTGGAAACATCTGGAAGGACTCATACTTGTCCACACACACTTGAAGCTTATTGCGCTTCATCTGCTCTGACTCTTGACACAATCTCCGAGGTAGTCCCAGACTTCTTTGGCGCTGTTGAAATGCATCACCTCATCTTCAAGGGTGTTAGGTAAAACTGACTGAATCAGCTCGCGTACTACAGAGTCAAGTTGGGCCCTCTTCTTGTCATCATAGGTCCTCTCTTTGTAAGGTTTTTCTACCATGTCTGGTCCGTCTTGGTCTCCAATGCGAGTATTGGCCTTGAGGATCTTGATTGGACCCCTTTCAATGACATATACCATTTCCAGATGTATGCTTTTGAGCGCTATGGGAGACCTCTTATTCCATGCGGCGAACTTCTTTGCCTGATATGGTGAAAGCTTGACGTTGTTCACTGAGGTACGTGTTAGCTAGACAAAAAAAATATTTGCAAGAACAACTAGATTTGGTCCTTAGCGGTTCAAAGCAGCTAGTCTGTAAAGAACAACCGCTCTAATATCACATATTGGTCTCGAAATCATTGTTAGTCGAATATGTGCAGCGGAAGATTAAGAGCTATTTCTTGCAAATATAAGCTGGTAGTTCTTAACAAGTTTAGTTCTTTGAAAAGCTTATTAGTCTGCGAGCCTGATTAATGTTAAGTTCGGATATACTCCAACAAGAGATCGTGTTGGGTTTTAAATTCTTGCAGAAATAAATAAAGCAGTAAAGGATACGACTGTCCTACGTCCTCTCTTCAGGCAGTAGCCCAGAATATAATAGCCTCAAGATTACAATTTGTCCTCAAGATCTATCGCAAGATGATGAGTGCCCGTGTCCACCAGTCCACTTGCTCACTCGCCCGGGGTCTCGTCCACCTTCAGCACTTAGATAGGGAGTGCGGACACACCATGTCGTCTCCTTCTCCAGAAGTTGGGAGTTTTAAGTTCTTCCCGAAACTCTTCGAACTTCTGATAAAAAGCATGTGATAGTGACAACTTGGAGATAGTTGCAACTGTTGTGGTCTTTTTTGGAGAGAAAGAGCACAAAAACAAATACTCAAGCTGAGAAGCTCTGAGTCTTGTGTCCAGAGATTGGAGCACGGTAAGCTATTATCAATACCCTCGAATAGTGGTGTTGAACTCTTGGTGTCTCTGTTAAGAGATTCACTTCAGTAAGGGATGGCTGACCATTGAAGACGAGCGAATCTGAAGGTTGCGATTACAACTTGTTCATTTCTTATTGTTTGTATGTGCACGATACCTTTGTTAGTTCTGAAAGCGCAACCATCTGCTTCGTGATTGCTTCTGTTATTTATAGTGGAAGCAAGGGAAGGTCTTGAGATGTAGTCGTTGATCGCTAAATTATCTAACAAGCGACTTAGCAGAGCTAATAATATAGCGGCAAATGAAAATTATCGATCCCACAGGGAAAGAAGCAACGAAAAATCCTAATTACTAAAACATTAGTTCTCAAAACTCTGGTTAGGGAAAATCAAATTTTTGGGTTTTGGTTATTTTGAAAATCTCAATACTTGCTAATTAAAATTAAAACAGAAAACTAAATTACTTTTGATGAAAACGATTATGGGAATTACAGATTCCAGGGACATCTACCTATCAAGTATGACAAAGATGAATAAATTGATTATTTCCCAATTTAATTCCTCTTCGTAGTGAAACATCAGAAAGGTATTATAACTTCTTTGTTGGACAATTCATAAAGTAGATTAATTAATTACATATCTCTGCTCGGTCTCAAGATAAATTAACTAACTCCAAAGATCTACAGATTTATCCATACAATCAATCTTCTTCAGTTACGACAAGAAATCAGATTATATTGTGAAAATTTCTTTCCATTGAAAACTATTACAGTTATGTCTCTAGTAATCAACTAATTAATCCTAAGATGTGGCCAACAAACTCAAGATTATGAATAAACCCAGATTTCACAAACTACGAAGGGAAAGGGAAATTAATTCAATTAATCAAAACATGCATACATTGATAGTTCGAAACCCTAGAATCTTAGGAAGAAATTAGTTACACATATTCAGAGAAATATTCATCATAGAAAAATAAAACCTGAATTGCATAAAAACTTGGATCTGATTGTCTTCCCACAAAACTTTGTCTTCAAACATAAAACTTTAAAAACCTTGGAAATCTTCTAAAAATCTTCAATACTAAAATCTCTTAATTGCTCTAATGATTTCCACCCACAAAAACGAATTTACACATGGCTATTTATAATAGTGAAGGATGTATCAAACAGTATCTAGGATTAGATATGTCTCTATCTTCAAAGCAGACTCAGATTAGGAATCCCGCATGCGCGTCGACCGTGGGAGAATAGCATCGATCGACGCTGATGAAACACCCTCGTCGATCGACGTGGAATGGCGTCGATCGACGCAGGCTTTGTTGCTTCCGTCGACCTTCTTCTTCTCCTTCGTCGATCGCTTCTCCTTCAATTGCCGCATCGATCGCTTCTCCTTCAATTGCCGCGTCGATCGACGAGGCATCCCCGTCGATCGACGTGGTTCTGAAACTAGGAACCGACTCTTCGCTATTTTCGACCAAAAACCTGCATGATTCATCAAACATGACATTACAAGTACAAAAGCCAATTCATGCACGAAAAAGACACTAAAAACAATCTGAACATCACACAATTAGTCAAAGAACAATCAGATAAGTTGGTGAAAATCTTAACTTATCAGCCGTTTAGAGACAATACGGATTTTGAAGTATCCATTGGGTCTCTAATCTAATGGAGACATGTTTTTTTTCTGCTTTACCGCACTTGCTTCGTCCTTTCAGGGTGTCGGCATCTTGTTGTGTGTCAGAATGGCTCGTCAGTCTAAGGAATCTTAAATTAAATGTTTGAATTATGGACTTTAAGGAATCTCCTATTCCTTAAGTCTTACTTTTGGCGATTCCTCTGGCTTATCTTCTTTGTTTCTGCTCGTGAGATGAAACTAAACTTGATAAACTGATGATGATCCAAGTTGGTGATATCTACCAGTTTATCAGAGTAGTAAGCTTCATGCTAAGTGGTTCTCAGTTTGTCGGTTTGTGTTTGAGTCTTAGTTTCTTCACGATGACCAAACTATTGGCTTCGATCTCAAGCCCAATTTGTTTTGATCAATTTTTTTATAACTCAATAAACATTCTAAATAGATATTACAAGTTTGTACCGACTAAGCTAGTCTAGAGACACTTTCTAAGGATTGTTTCTATACATATTTGATACATCAAAACATAATTAAAGTAAGGGAATTTCGAACCTACAGGATCACCCTAAACTATTAACCCGAATTAAAAAATTGGAATGGATGAAGTATAATTATGATAATAAAGTATATAAACCCACATTAATTAAGGGTAATTAATTCGTAGGGGCATAGGCTAGTTCTAATCCTATTTAAAAAATGTGAATTAATTAAATTTTATGATGGATGTTTTGATTGAACCGAAGCAACTGTCAATAAAAGCGGAGACCGCTTTGCCCTTTTTCCCTCCTTAAAGTTTATAACGAGTAACGATTTTACCTGTCGACCTAATCAGCGGTTTTTAATCATTATAACCAAAACCGTGTTGACAACCAAAACCGTGTTGACTTATTTTGTACCTTGTCTCACAAAAGCGTCAAATATTCGACTTGCTGTAATCCGGCTTAAAGTTGTCTTCTTATTTAAATTTGCTACGATATTATTTCAAGAATTATGTTTTTTCTAATTATCATTATTTAATATATATATATATATATATATATATCGTTTTATTTGATGATAATCTTTACATTGTAATGTACTAAAATATTTAAAAAACTACTTGTTCAGTTCTTAAAATATATTTAGCTAGTTAAAAAGCCACGGTTGCATGCAGTGGCGGATCCAGAAAATCCCCGTGAGGGGGGCTGAAATTTTTTTTTTGTCTTCACTGGACTTCAATCCTTCGTATCATATTTTTCTTCTTATTTTCATCCATTTTTTCTTCTTTATGAGGGGGGCTAATCCAAAAAATTCTGAATCGCGATACTACAAAAACGAAAAAATTCCGGATCGCGATACTACAAAAATAAAAAAAATTCCGGCGGGGGGGCTGGAGCCCCCCCTAGCCCATACGTGGATCCGCCAATGGTTGCATGCAAATTCAACAAAACAAAAAGATTTGTGAACTAATAAGTATGGCAAAATTTCGTCTACTAAAATATAATGTGCAAGACTTACTTGTATAGGGTGTATAATCTAACCGAGTTAAGTTGAATAATGTCTTACTCAGTGGTGGATCCATAAATAATTCATAGAGGTCTTTATTGAGTTTTCACGTAACAAAAGAATTATATGATTAAGTAAAAAATAGCTCATAGTAATAATAAAAAATATATAAAAATTCATATATCAAAACTAATCTCACTATTATATAAAAAATCTAAAACCTTAATACATAAATAAATAGAATTTTTGACTAATCTTATCTCTCAGCCCCTTCACATCCTATTTTTCATCAATCTCAACCCCCTTCTTCTTTATTAATTTGCCGATGAAAATAATTATATCATATCGTTATATTATTAAAACAAAAAAAAAATTGGCTGGGGGCCTGGAGCCCCATCCCGCTCCTTACTAGATCCTCCCCTGCCCATGGTCTAATTCAAGTTGATTTGTTTAATATTTAGTCAACTTTTGAGCTTCTTTAGGGAATACTTTCAAGTTCATAAAATTAGATCAAGTTTTTTACATTTATATTATATTTAAAATATTTATTATTTTTAAAAACTATTTATTCTAAAATAATATTATATTCATACTCAAATTCAATTTTTTTTTCTTATAACTACATTACTAATTTAATAGTTCATGTTGGAAATGGAAAAGATCAAAGATGGAGAAAAATCATCAATCAAGAATCAAATCAAATCCTTAATTTGTATTTCCATATTTTGCTTACACTCACCCTATTTAAAGGGTCCATTGTACACATGTTTATTATCAAGCAAAAACAGAAATTCAAATAATATCATTCTCTATTTCCTAGTATGTCTATCTATACCATTTAACATGGTATCAGAGCAGGAATAAAATCCTGGTTCTGAAGTTTTTTCGAAAAACCACAAATTTGGCTCAGAGAAAAACTCATCATCGCCTATACCAATCCCAACCTTCCAGCACCAACCAAGGCAAATTTCAAACCCTTCCCCCATCCTTCCAAACCATCCTGAATCAGATCAAGCATCATGTCAGACGGAAAAGAAACTACAAACTTCACAACACAAGTTACCAGACAAGCCGAAAATATTAGCCTCGGATTCAAATTGGATGACAATAACTATCCAATTTGGTCCAGGTTAATGAAAGTCTCAATTGGCAGCAAGGGTAAACTGAAACATATTACCCACGATCCAGCCCCACCAAAATAAGGAGAAGCCGGTTTCGCCCAATGGGAAATGGACGACCTCACGGTCTTCGCCTGGATACTTAACAACATGGAAACCAAATTGGTTTCCAGTTTCGCACAACATTCAACATCGAAGGCCATCTGGGATAGTCTCGCCATCACATATGGCACCACTTCCGATCCCCTGCAAACATACGACTTGGAAGTGAAAGCCAACAAAATCACACAAGGCAAAAGAACCATTGAAGCATATTGGGCAGAATTACAGGGAATTTGGCTCAATATTGATCAACGGGAACCAAATCCGTTTAATTGTTGTGAGAAAGGGATTCGATTGTACCAAGAAATTCTCTCACAGAGAAGGCTGTTCCAGTTCCTCTCCGGACTTGACCCGAAGGTCGACGAAATCAGACGCGACATCTTGAAGGATCAGCCGCTGCCAGCGCCGGAAGCTGCCTTCTCCAGGGTCCGCCGGGAAATTGCACATCGACAGATCATGGAACCGCAATCCCTTCAGCCCGAGTTGCAGATCGGCACCGGTTTTGCCGCCCGCGAACACAGCCGGAAAATCCCCCCTTCCAAGGCAAAAATTGACAGAAGCAAACTCGTATGCTCTCATTGTGGAATGAGGAAACACACACGCGATCGTAGGATTTCCGGAGTGGTGGGATGAAAATCAACGAACAGCGAGCAAGGGGCATGTTGCAATCGGCGGCGACGGGAGTCGGCACGCCCAGCCAGCGGCGATAAGAGTCAATACCGCAATAGCCGCGGTGGCGCGCAGCATAGTGGCAGCGGGAGTTGAACCCGCGATCGATGCTCCAGCGGCGACGGTGCAGAGCACAACGGCGGCGGCGCGCCGCGCACCGGCGACGGCACAGAGCAAGGCTGCGGTGGCGCGCCGCACAGCGACGACCGGCTGCGAAGGGTGGCTTGCGGCGGATTCAATTGACGAAGGAGGTAGAGGGTTTGAGATATCAAACCCTAAAAACACCTTAATTTCTTCCTTATTACAATTGGGTCCTTCGAATTTGCATTTTAGTCCCTCGAGTCTATTTGGTCTTAATTTTGAGCCCCCCTGTTCCCTTAATTGCATTTCTTTACCAAATAAAAAATACGAAACGACTTTAGTCCATAATAAGGGTTCCCGGGGATGGATATTTGACTGTGGGGCTACAGACACAATGTCTTATGATAAGAATGATTTTTTGAGTCTGTCTAAATCTAAAAAAACTCATATTCAAACTGCTAATGGGGATTTAGTAATTGTTGCTGGATCTGGAACAGTGCGAATTTTGCCAACTTTGTGTTTATCCAACTGTTTGTTTGTTCCTTCTTTATCTCACAAACTGTTGTCCATTAGCCATATTACCCGTGAGCTAAATTGCACCCTCCTCATAAATCCCTCATTTTGCATATTGCAGGATATCAGGACGAAGAGGATCATTGGGCGTGGCACTGAAAAGAAAGGACTGTATTGTGTTGATAAGGTGGATCAGGACGGGGCTGCACTACTTACTCATGGATCTGGTAACAATACACTCTGGTTATGGCATAGGCGTTTAGGACATCCCTCCAAACAGTATTTAAAACTTTTGTTTCCTAGTTTAGTTAAGAACTCTATAATTTCTTGTGACACCTGTGTGATGGCCAAAAGCCATAGACACTCCTTTAAACCAAAAAATAAAAGGGTGGATGAAATTTTTTCACTTGTGCATTCTGATGTCTGGGGTCCTGCTCCAAATTTGGGTGGGAATCGTTTTAAATACTTCCTTCTTTTTGTGGATGATTGTTCTAGAATGACCTGGATCTATTTTTTAGAAAATAAGTCCCAAGTTTTCGAGAAATTTGTCAACTTTTATGCCATGGTACAAACTCAGTTTCATAAACATATCCAAATACTCCGATCTGACAATGGGGGTGAATTTATTAACAATTCCATGGGTAGTTTTTGCCAACAAAAGGGAATCTTACACCAAACATCCTGCTCTTACACTCCGGAACAGAATGGGGTTGTAGAGCAGAAAAATAGAATCCTTTTAGAGATGACACGCTCAATTATGCTAGACTCAGGTATTCCTACCACTTTCTGGCCTGAGGCTGTCGCAACCAGTGTCTTCCTTCTGAATAGACTACCTACTAAAATACTAAACCTCCAAACTCCTTTACAATTCTTATCCTCGTTTGTCACCATTCCTTCCGCGCTTACTCTTGAACCCCGAGTTTTTGGTTGCTCTGTGTTTGTCCACATTCCAAAACACGAAAGAACTAAATTTGCACCATGTGCTGAGAAATGTGTATTCGTAGGATATGGGGTAAACCAGAAGGGCTATCGTTGCTACAACCCTAAAACCCAACAGATCATTACTACCATACACTGTACCTTCCTTGAAACAGAGTTTTTCTATCGTAGCCAACCTAGTGGTCAGGGGGAGAACAACATAGACCCACTAAGCTGGCTTGCCGAGTTCCCTGGTGATCCTGACCCTGATCTTATCTCTGATCCAATACAATCCAGACTTGAAGTGTCATCACCAAGAAACTCTGACACCCTGATATCCCATGACAATAGTGGCAATGGTAATTCCTCCTCTCATACTCCTACTGTGTCTCCTGATATACAATTAAGACCAACGGAACTCGAGGGAACTAACTTGCAGGAACCCGAGGAAGCTGTCATACAGGGGCAATATATACTCCCTCCGCGGAGTACAAAAGGCGTTCCTCCTAAACGATATTCACCAGAAAGAGAAGGAAGGAACAGTAGATACCCCATCGGGTTTATGGCTAAGCTTAATCACTCCAAAGAAACTACATCTTATGAGAAGTCATTATACACTGAAGACATCCCTCCATCAGAAGAAGAAGCAATGAAAATACCTCATTGGAGAGAAGTAATTCAGAAGAAAATGGATGCCCTAGCCAGAACAAACACTTATGAAAAGATTCCATTACCTGAGGGAAAAAGGCCGATTGGTTGCAGATGGGTTTTTACCATCAAGAGGAAATCTGATGGCTCTATTGAACGATACAAAGCGAGACTAGTGTTGGGAATTATCCCTAAAATCTCCCTTAGGACTTATTTGTAAAAG
>JAPKLW010001552.1:134800-182030 GCA_026898455.1 Plectranthus barbatus
TCATATCATTCTCTATTTCCTAGTATGTCTATCTATACCATTTAACAGTTCATACTTATTTTAACTAACGAGCTTGCTCACGAGCTCACGAACCAAATATTATAAAATTTAAGTTGTATTCGTCTAATAAACAAGTTTTATTAAATGAACTCAAACAAGTTTTATCAAATTAAAATTCTAGAAACTCACAAATAATTTTTTTCATTTATATAATCTTCCGTGAATTAAAGATTTTTTCATTTAAAATTTAAATTTTATTCTATATTTTCAATATATGTATTGCTTTAATAAGAGAAGAAAAAAGAACTATGGTTAATCTTACGATTTTACTTTAACCTTTTCTCGAATAAAAAAAAATTCTAAAATTTACAACAAAAGTCGCAATCATTTGCTTATTTTAACCAAAACGCAAAAATGAAAAAATAAATTTATTATGATTAATTAAATTGTAAGAAGTCAATACAAAATATGTGTAAGCAAAGGCTTTAAAAACTAGAAAAAAAATAAAATGAAAAAAAAAAAAAGCTTTTTTCCATAACAAAGTATTGTCACTTTGTAGGTCTCAAACATCAGAGTATAAATAAGACAAAAACTTGCGTTAGGCAAGCCTAAACGGTTTAGGCGGGTTTTATACTGCCCAAATGGGTTGACCCATCCCAAATAGGGTTTATTAATCCCAATTAGGATATATTATATGGGTTTGAGCTTGGGTTAATGGATAAAACCCGCCTAAATCGTTTAGACCTGCCTAACCCAAGACCTTCCCTATAAATAATATGTTGCACAGCGGAAATGTTTTAATGATAAACCTGCTCTTATCCAAACTGAGTATCAGTTTCAATTTGGTTTATCTAAAGCTTAGTTTGGGTCTTAAGTTCATATAGTCGTTAAGTCAGTTTCAGTATGTACTTCAACGCTTGAGTGTTGAGTTTTAAACAACGTAAACTGAAATACAGAAAGCAGTAAACGACAAAGGATTTATAGAGGTCTGTACACCAAAAGGTCTTACGTCCACTCTTCAGACATAAGTCTAGAAATCCACTAAGTGATTGAAATTCACGAGGTGCTCCCACGATCTATCGCTAGTTGGTGAATACTTCATCCATCGATCAACTAGTTCACTCGTTCGGCCCTTTGTACGTCCTTCACTTCACAACTTTTCAGAGTGTAGACACACCACGCAGCCTCCTCCTCGTCAGAACAGGATCTTTAAAGTTCTACCCGGAACTGTCAGCTTTGCGGCTTGAATGCCCATAAGAGTCAAAGTACAGAGCGTACTTGACTGTTGTATTTTTTCTTGGAGAGAAGGAACACCAAGAATAACTCAAGAAATAAAAGTTTTGAGTCTCGTGTTCACAAAGATGACACATGGGAAGCTTCAGATTAGCCTCTAACTTTTGAGTCGAAAATTTGCAGAGTCTCGACAAGCTTGAGAGTTCGGTGTTAGGTGCTTGAATCTCTTGAGGTCCTCGACTATTTATAGGCGAAGGTTTGTGATTCAAATCTTGGAGCCGTTAGACACATTGGATGTTTGTCCAATCCGATGTTTCTTTACTCTTCGCGGCAAGTTTGCTTTTTTCACGAAATCAGGACCTGCTCCCGCTTATTCTAACTTGGTCAGTGACAGTTCACCTTTACGTCGGAACGACAGTATGATCAATTCGAGGCATCCATACTGATCAGTCCAAGGAATCTTAGACTGAAGTCTTTGGTTCGCAGACTCTAAGGAATCTCCAATCTTTAAAGTGCGTACTTATCAGACCATTCATCAGACAATTCTTCTTGTCTCTATGTGCGGGGACTGGAACTAAAATTTCATGTTGATAGCCTGATGTCATCATTCAGTTCGACATCGATCCCCAGACTGACAAGTTTGATGAATGAGACTGGTGAGCTCCAAATTGGTCAGCCCCAGACTGATCAGTTCTATTTGATGTAGTCCCAAACTTGTCAATTCCTGTAAGACTCAAACTGATCAGTTTCATGTTGAACCTCAGTCTGTTTGAGTCTTTTGTGCTTCACAAAGTGATTCTTCAGTCTATCTTTATTCAGCTCCAATTACAACTCTATAAAAAGATATTACATGACTTTACATTGAAGAACAAAATTGAAGGTAATATAGAGACTTTATATACTAGTTAGGCCTTGACCTTTTGACCCACCAAAACACAATAAGTAAGGAAATTCTTGCATCAAATTTCCTAACACACGTCAATGCTTAAAAAAATAATTTAATTATAATTTAAGATTTGAAAGTAAATTCTCAATTCAAATCTTGGATTGAAAATTTCAGGTTCTTTCAAGTCATTCAAAAATTATGAAATATTTAAGATTCTAAATTAAAAATTTATCATTCAAATTCTAAATTAATAACTAAAATATCTATTACAATGAACCTTGCCTCTACCAACTATCGCTCCAAAATAAAATCGTTAAAATACATAATCTCAAAGCATAAATCTGTATTATGAAACATTAATCATCAGGGAAGCTATAGTTATTAATCTTTTAAGTAGGTGGAGGAGGGATCGAATCTCTTCTTCATAGACGATATAAATAGAAAATAAATTTGTTTAATCCAAACATAAAACTCATAATAATAATAATATACCTCATTAAATTAAACAATACAATGAAATACCATGTAATTAAACCGGGATTAAGCACGTAATAATGATTGGTTAAGACAAAAAAGCGCGCACTTAATGTTGTCGTGTTGCGCGGCGGCACATGGTAAGTTCATGTGGGAGTTATTGGTGTGGCGACACGTATACTCGTCTACGCTTTAGGGGTTGTACATTAAGCTTTGCCGACTGCGGTGGTCGTCTCTCGGCGTAGGCCGTGTCGAGTGGCACATGCGGCTGCGCCAAGCAGTGGACTTGCTGTTGGTAGGGAGCACATGCCTCTTGTGCTCACAATCACATAAAATATGATGCCCAATAATCTTTAACCCAATATTTTTACTGTAAATTTTTTTTAATTAATCATGCAAAAATTAGTAAGATTGTCGCTGTAATAAACCTCTTAATCAAATACATCAGTAGATCACGTCGATCCAAGATACACTCATCACGCATTCACAAGTAATGGTAGATTTAGAAAGGGAGTTCGATTAAGTTTTACATAAAAATTAAATATAAAATTGAGTAAAACTAAAAATAATTTCAAATCATCTACTGTCTACATTTTCAGTTCCTTCACGGTTTGGACATATATTAGGTGAGCTAAAATCTTATATATTGACATGAATTTATCAAACTCAACAATCCTCTCCTCAAATTCAATGATAAATTAGGAAGCTTCTAACACAAGATACTCAATTGCATCGAGTTTCATTGAGGGTGTGCACATCAAACTACACCACCATCTCGATCGGTCCCCCGAACCCTGCTCGAACCATGGTGTCACGTGTTCGTTTCACGTTCAACTCGTCAATCTGTTGGGGACCGAAATTCTGACATTAATGTATGATATTATCCACATTGGATCGAAGCTCTCACAATTTTACATATATGCATCTCCATTCCAAAATGTCTCATACTGATGAAGTAGGTGGGACTCGCGTTAGGGGGGTTGCCGGGTTGGAACCTCCTCTATTTGCCATGTAGATCCGCCAATGTTCATGAGTGGCAGCATCAAGTATTGAATGGTTTTAAGCTAATATCTAATTTTGGAGCGTAGTAATTAAGTGTTAACAAGAATTGAATACACAATAAGTTGGATTGAATTAAGCAGGAAACAATGAAAATGCCAATGATGGGTGCAGCAATTAATGTTGATTTTCAACCACAGGATTCTAGATATTTTTTTTTTTCATCAACAAATATTTGAATTGGGCCACTAATTATTAAGTATAATTATAAAGCTATGTTCCCTTAATTCAATTGTAAAGAGCAGAACTATACAACCTACACCGATTTATAAAGAAAAAAAATTATATGCTTTTTAGGGGTGTGCAAAACCCGATCCGACCCGAAAAACCCGACTCGAACCGACGATTTCGGGTTGGGTCAGGTCTTGCAGGCTACGGATCGGGTGGCGGGTGAGAATTCTTCACCCGACAGATTTTCGGGTCAGGTGGCGGGTGAAGAATTTCGGGTTCGGGTGCCACCCGACCCGACCGAACATATATATTTTAATATATATAATAATATAAATATATAAGTTAAATATTATTAATATTTAATAAATAATCTGAAATATACATATCAATTTATTCCTAATCCTAAACCTAACAATCGCGACTCACACCCCACCAAATCCCCCAATTCCCAAACGGCGCACGACGGCAAGCCGCACACCCAACCGGCAAACCCAGCCACCCACCCCTTCGCCCGCACCCGCCTGCGTCCATCACCCGCACCCACCTGCATCCATCACCCGCACCCACCCCTTTGCCCGCACCCCTTCATCCATCACCCGCACCCGCCTGCGGCTTGCGTGACTCAGTGACTGAAGTTAAAAAAAACAATATTCAAGAATTTCAGGTGATCGGATCACCCGAAAATCGGGTGATGGGGTCGGGTCGGGTGGCGCTGATTGTAGGATCGGGTTTCGGGTCTTCAACTTCGGGTGATTCGGGTTTGATTTTTCGGGTCGGGTGACCCGAATGCACACCCCTAATTGCTTTTGATTATTCAAACAGTTGAAGATATAGAGTTGCATCAATTATGCAATATATAATTGGGGAAAAAGTTGGTAGAAGAGTTAGATTAATTTCTCTTAAATATCAATTTAGTTGAAATGAAACCGAAGATATAAAGTAGTTTTTTCTAATATTTGTATCTCTTTCTCCATAAATACATAATTTCTGCACGAACATATTTATCCCACAGACACTGGATTATCACTTAGTAAGCGTATAATTATTCAAATAAAATAGCACTCAATGACAATGGAAAATCACTGACAATGTCAATCATAATGATTTTATCTATAAGACTAAGATTAGTGTTTGTTTTGTTTTCTCACAATGATGGATTTAAGGGCCATCATATTCAATTATTCATCATAGGAATATTAGAAAATCTTGGTGTGTGAACTGCAATTAATGATATTGAGGGGGTGGATGCTTTCTGACTGAATAATTTTATTGGAGAAGTTTTCGAATTTACTTGAATGTATTATACTATACCTTTCAGTACATTAAATCTGGCCTACTTTGTTGTGAATGATTTAGATTAAATCTAGGTTATCTTGTTATGGACTGGTTGATTCGGACATATATTTGTGTTTTTAAGCATAGTCAAAACAGACAAGAGAGAATAACAAAAATCTAACAAAGAACAAATGCTATCACTTTTGGAACATTTATCAAGAGGGGAGAGTCTCTCTCAACTTTCCAAACACTATCAAACCTCTTATTTGGATAAGAAATAAAGAAGACCACAACAAAATATCTTTTATGAGTAATGTTGATGCTATGTTTGATCTGGAAAGAAAAAATTATGGAGTTGGAGTTATTATTCATGATTATTAAAATAAGCTTGTTGTAGCTTTGGCTAGGTGGATCCCGTCAATAAAGTCAGTGATCCATGTCGAAGACATGGCAATTTGTATTGGAGTTACGCATTGTTTGGAGGAGCATATCAAGTCTATCACTATCTTTTCGGACTCTATTTTTGCTACTCGAGTTTTGACTGGTGAGGAAAGCCAGGTTGAATGAGCATTGTTGTCTTTCCGTCATAATTTTGTCTTAGATATCCATCATAAATCATACCTACTAAGATCATCTCCAGCAGCAAATTCTACAATACATTCAACTCTACTTTAATCTACAATCAGATTTACAGTTTTTCATTTTTAATCTTCAATAGTCAACTCTATATTTTCCTTTACCGTAGAATATTTCATTTTGATTCCTTTATTATTCATTTAATATAATAAATATTAATATTTATTTTAATTAAAATCAAACACCATTATACTTTCTCTTAAGTGAGTTTTTATAAAACAATAAATAAAATATTTAAATAAACTGTGACAAAATAAATAAAATGAAATGAAATGATATATTAATGTAATTTTAAATAATGTGACTTTGATTTATGTTTTTATTAAATTTATTTATTTAAATATAATAACTAATAAATCAAAAAATAAAAATAAAAAATAGAATACAAAAAAATTAATTGAATCACAAAAAAAAATGTAAAGTAGCGCAGCATAGTGTTGTAGTTGAAATTACGTAGCACTGTACATCTTCAATATTTCTAGCATAGCATCTGGCGTGGGTGGTGGACTGCCTTCGCCATACATGAAAATTGTGTGACACGCTACCAACGATATAGATAAAGATAGTATAGATATTTCAAATTTTTCTATATAGGCATATCTTAGTTTGTTTCCTTGTTTTATGCTTTCTCTCATGTATATATTTTCCTATTTTGTAACTTTTGCAATCAATGAGAATTACGTAGATTACATTCTCACATGGTATCAACCACACTTGTTTGAAACCCTATTTTTTTCTTTTACCCTTCTGTCGTGCATCGCCACCCCCTTCCCCTTCAATGGTCGATCTCCCCACCACCAATCTTTCTCTTGCTACCATGATCCACATGGTTAATATTAAATTTGCATCAGCCAATTACTTATTATGACACGCACAGATTGAACATCTCCTCGTTAGTCAGGATTTTTTTCCCTCGTTGATGGTTCTTCTCCTCCCCCTTGTCGAAACTACTTCTGCTGATGGTCGGCCGCAAAACTCCAAACACGATTATTTTGTGTGGTCTCCGCGTGATCAACTGCTCAAATTATTCCTCATCTCGACTCTTACAAAAGAGTCGATGGCTTTAGTTGTTGGCTGCAAGATGACTCGATGTTTGGCTCAACCGCAACGTGTTTACAATTTTGCATCGAAGGTTCGTGAAATTAGCATTAAAGACAGCCTCCTATCTGCAAAACATGGTTCTCTATCTATTGTCGAGTTTGGAGGTAAGTTCAAATCGTTCTGTGATCAGCTATCCTTCATCTAACTTACCCTAGACAAGTCCGACAAGTCTCATTGGTTTCTACGTGCACTTGGCGCAGACTTCTCAAATTTGCTCAACTATTCGGCTTTATATGCTAAAAGCATTTATTGCAGTGTGTATACATTTGACTTATCTCATATATTTGTAAACAAACATACTTGCGAGAATAATAGAATCCTCTTATCCTGTTGATAGGGAGATCATTCAGAGTGGTGAGTATTCAGACTTGAGCCCAGAAGACGGACATGATGACTTTGATTTACTGACATTCACTGAGGCAGTGAATGACAAGCATGCGGAGAAATGACGCATCGTTATAGATTCAAAAATAGAATCCATAATGGCTATGAATGTATACCAGAAATCTGTGTTGTCTGATGGCTCTCGACCCATAAGGTGCAAGTGGGTATACAAGGGAAAGAAGGAAGCGGATGGAGAAGTCACGACTTTCAAAGCCAAGCTGGTGGCAAAGAGTTATAGTCAAAAAGACAGCATAGACTATAATGAAACCTTTTCACCGATAGCCATGTTCAAATCCATCTAGATACTTCTTACCATAACGGCACATATGAACCTCGAGATTTGGCAATGGATGTCAAAACTGATTTTCTAAACGATTATCTGGAAGAAGGTCAGAACATCTATATACAGCTACCCAAGGGATATGTGCATAAAGGCGAAGAACATCTTGTCTGGAAGCTCAAGAAGTCCTTATATGGACTTAAGCAAGCTTCACGTTCGTAAAACTTATGTTTCAACTATGTGATCAAATCCTATGGATTCTCACAGTTGGAGAAAGAGAGTTGTGTGTACCGACTTCTCGTTGTTTTATCCTATGAAAGCTAAGTCTGACTTTGTGGATGTATTTTTGCAATTTCAATCCTTTGTTGAAAATCAATTCTCTCACCATATTAAGAAATCTCAGAGTGGTGGGGGCTCTGAATTCACCAACAATCAAATTAAAATGGTCGTGCTGAGCGTAAGCATCGACAAATTATAGAAATGAGAAATGGGTCTGACACTTCTCTTTTATTCTGTCGCTCCATTGAATCTATGGGTGGAAGCTTTCAACACTGTTGTTTATATTATTAATCCCTTACCCACAGCTATTTTATTTGACAAATCGCCTTATGAATGTGTGTCTCTTCATGCGCCATCTTTTGCTTCCTTTCATGTGTTTGGTTGCAGGATCTCTCCATGTTTTCGTGATTACGTCAGGATGAAATTTGAACCTTGAAATTTGTCATGCATCTTCTTTGAATACATCCCCAGCCATAAGGGTTTCTCCATTTGAAATCTTCACGTGTCTATATTATACGGCATGCCAAGTTCGATGATCGTGCTTTTCTTATATAACAAGCACCTTTCATTCGTCCTACTCATATCTTACGTGGTCCACCTTTTTGGACAATAGGGCGCGTGATGCTTCTCTCGACCACGATCACTTGCCTCCTCCCATGCATGCATCACTGATAGTGTGTCCCCTATGTCCTTTATCTATTGCTCCTACGCCTGATGCCCCAGCCCTTGCAGTCATACCATCACCACCTAACTCTCCACCTCCAGTTGTCGTTCCTTCTCCACTCCCAGTTGTCGCCCTTTAGCCAGCACTCATGCCATGCACACTCGGGTACAAGATGAGATTTTTCGACCAAGGTACCCTGTTGATCTCACATTCATTGATTTAAATAATCTTCGCAAGGTGTTAAATCGGCTCTCACGAGTCCGCATTGGGTCAGTGCTATGAATGAAGAAATGGAGGCATTTCATTCTAATGAAACTTGGACACTCGTTCCACGACCTTCGGACGCAAATATTGTTGGATCTAAATGTGTGTTCAGCACTAAGATTCTCACTGATGGCACAATTGATAGATATAAGGCTCAACTCGTTGCTCAGGGTTTCAGCCAGCTTCCTGGGTTTGACTTTACACATACCTTCAGTCCGTTTGTCAAAGCTTTCACAGTCCACATTGTTCTATCTATTGTTGTTATGCATTATTGGCCTCTACATTAGCTCGATGTCAGAAATGTATTTCTTAATGTTTATCTTTCCACTCCCGTCTTCATGGAACAACTGCCGGGTTTTGTTGATCCATAATTCCTTAATCATGTGTGCAAGTTAAATAAAGCTCTTTACGGTCTTCGCCAAGCGTCCCTTGCTGGGTACCAACGTTTTTGTGGTTTTTTGTTGTCTCTAAGGTTTTTTTGCAGCACTGCGAATACGTCCTTATTTGTCTTAAGCAAGCAATCGACTCTAATTTATCTACTTGTTTACGTAGGCGATATTATTGTCATTGGAAACAACACACGTGCGCTTACTGATCTCTTATCTCGCATTAATGCTGAATTTTCTACAAAGGATCTCAGTTGCCTTGGGTATTTTCTTCGCCTGGAGGTTTCTATCCATTATTTGGACTCTTTCTTAGCCAATCCATCTATGCTCGAGACATTCTTGTATATGCAAAGCTCATTGATTCAAAGCCCGTATCAACATCACTTGCACCCGACATCTCCTTTTCACGCGAAGGTTGTCTCTTTGACATCCATCTCTTTATCGTTCTCTCGTCGAGGCCCTGCAGTATTTGACCATCACTTATCCCGATATTGCTTACGATGTTAGCATAGTAAGTCAATTTTAGCAGGCTCCTACTGTCGATTAGGGTTGTGCAAACGGTCAGTTCGGTGAAAAACCGACCGACCAAGCTCAAACCGAAAGCTTCACCGACCCGATGGTACTGGCCCCGACCACCGAACCGATTGCAGGTGCAACCGAACCAAACTCCGACCAAAAAACTCGGTCGGTTGCGGTCGGTTTTGCCAATATCCGAAAAATAAAAGTGAAATTTAAAAATATAAAACAATCGTCGGTAAATGTAAAGAACGATGGCAAAATGAATGAAACGGCGCGGCAAGAAATGTATGGTTGAGGAGTGTCGATCTTATGAGAAGAAGGGAGAGCGAGGAAGGAAAAGAGAGTGGACGTGCGACAATTTCATCAGATGCAGAGTTTTGGATTTAATAAGAAAAAAAAAGATAAAGTGAATACAGGAGATGTGAGAGCCTGAGAGGTGCTGTTCAAGTGACAAGGAAAGAGATTGAAGGGGGGTAAGAGAAAAGAGGAAGAAAGAAGAGGCGTGGGTGGGTGAGAAAAACAAGGAAAGAGAGATAAAATTAATTAATAGTAGGTAATAGTGTATGGGGGCTCGGGAAAGTAAAAATATATTGCATTTAGAATGTAAACTTCGGTCGGTCGGGTAGTGTTGCGGGTTTTGGATGTGAAAACCGAACACCGCCCGACAAAAAATTCGGCTACGAAATTTCACCCGAGCACCGAACCGGAATTTTGCAAGCCGACCCAAACCGACCGAAATTAATCGGTTTCGGTCGGTTATTTCGGTGTCGGTTCGGTTTTGCACACCCCTACTGTCGATCACATTCAAGCTACCAAGCACATCCTCCAGTATGTTAAAAAACAACTAACTGTTTCATGTTCCAGATGTGAATCCGAACATCGCGCGATGGCTAGCACTGTAGCTGAACTTCTTTGGGTTCTTAACATTCTTCGGGATCTTTGTGCCACTCTTTCACAAATGCCCATTTTTCTCGATAACAATAAAAGTGCTCTATTTCTAACACAAAACCTGGTTTCTCACAAGCGTGCGAAACATATCGACATTGATTATAATTTCATTCGTAAGCTCGTGGAATCGGGTCGTCTGATTACCAAGTTTGTACCTTCAACACTACTGATAGCAGACATCTTCACAAGGAGTCTCTTTCGACTATTATTTGAAATGTTTCGCTCCAAGCTTCGTGTCTTCATCAATCCGACACTTCGCTTGCCGGTGTATCAACGATATAGATAAAGATAGTATAGATATTCCGAAACTTTCTTGATAGTCATCTTAGTTTGTTTCCTTGTTGTATGCTTTCTTCATGCATATATTTTCCCACTTTGTAACTTTTTCAATCAATGAGAATCACGTAGATTACATTCTCAAACACCATTCTTCAATTATTGTTGGAGATGATCCAAAACACAACCCTTGTTGTGTATCATAATATGAAGTACATTTATCTAGTCAAGTGACGTGGCATTATAGCCGACTATAATTGTTAATATATAATCTTTCTAGGAACAAAAAAATAAAGAACTTTAATGAAATGTCTTGATTATGTACTTCTACGATTTTTTCCACCTTTTTACTTTTTTTTAACTGTCTGGTAAGAAAGCAACTAGACAACACTGCCACACAATAGTATATTTTGTAGGGACAACAAAAGCTTATTGCTATCGTGGCATATATTTTCTAAGCCCCACATTAAATAATTAATTCACACCAAAACAAGATGAATAAATCTTCAAATAAAACATTTCCTTCCTACAAAATCAATTTATAAAGAGGGAGAAAAATATTTTTACTATTACAAAATGATTCATGTCATTTTAATATTTTAGTATTGTAATCATATCATATACTGTCAATTATGAAATGAAGTAATCGGTGATGATAATTACTAAAATTTCATTACATCAGAAGTTTCAATTTATTCCACTGTAACTTAATATTTCATATGATTTTTGACAACTTTGATTATTTTTTTTTTAATGCTTTGAGATGTATAAATTATATAAGATAATTTGAGCTGTTAAAATTTAATGTCAAGTATTTGTGATTATAATGAATATATCTAACTAAATCATATCGACTTAATTTGATACTCAAATACAAAATAATTTGGTTGTAATTATATACATAATGAAGCAATCTCCAAAATAATCAATTGCGGGCCCTTTTAAATAAAATGGTTAGTTGTAATAATAAAGGATAAAATCGGATACAGTAAAACAAGAGGAATCCGATGAGAGGTAATGACTAATAAGCCAATGAGAGGTTTTTTTAATAGGGAACGTGATTTTGGGTTCACAAACTCATTAATTAAAATACTAGTTTTTTGCTCAATAATACTTAACTTACGAGTAAACACATTAAATGTATTATCATAAAAATATAAATTTATCTCATTCATAATACTGTATTCTTACAATTTAATTAGTAATGAGTGTTAAAAGGTGAATGAATTTGATGGTGTGGAAGAGTAAAAAACAGGTTTGATATTGGAGAAGAAAGGGAAATGTATGAGAAATGAACAAAGGCGTGTTTCATACTCATAAAAGTGTTGAGATAGTTTTTTTTTATGTGAAAATATATCTAAGTAGCCACATTTATTATGTAAAAACATTAAACATTACATAGCCAATCTTATATACATATTCAATAATTAGCCAAAATTATGGGAACTTCCAAGAATACTCCTAATATTGACATTTTATTTGCAGGGCTTAGAAAATCCCAAATTTGTAATTATTTATATGTGATTACTCAAATTATCAGTTAAAAATAGGGGTGTTCGCGGTCCGGTTTGGCCGGTTTTGGAGGTAAATCTCGGCCAAACCAATAGGTACGGTTTGAATTTTTTCGAAACCAAACCGGCCAAATAATTTAACCAAACCAAACCGGCCAAACCGAATAAAAACGGTTCGGTCCGGCCGGTTTTGCAGTTTAAAATGTAACATGTTTTAAATTTCTACAATGCACTATAATATATATTCCAAAACAAAAACTACACTTTATTTTAACAATTTAAATCACAACATCCCAATAATCATAAGTTCTAAACTACAAAATAAAATAATAAAAGTCTGAAAGGGGATTGAACCATGGTTATTCAGGTTAACAATCAGCATGCTAACCAACTAAGCTAGAAACATGTGTTTATTTATCTTTAAATAAATGTAGATATGTATGTATCCGGCTGGTCCGGCCAAAATGACCGGTTTGGCACACCAAACTGGAACCGAACCGGTTTTATCCGATTTCAAAATTTTCAAACTGCCGGGTTAAAAACTACAATTTAAATCGGCCAAATAAATACGGTTTGACCGGTTTCGGCCAAACCGCGAACACCCCTAGTTAAAAACATATTGTCCTAATTTACTTGACATTCAATATTCTTTTAATTTTATATTTATAAATTATTGGATGAAATATTAAGAAAATTAATGTTTGCGATTTTAACCTTATTTCCCTAATTTATTTGACATTCAATATTCTTTTGGTTTTATACTTATAAATGATTAAATGAAACATTAAAATAATTAATGTTTGTGACTTGAAATGACCGATTGAAGATATTTTTATTAATATTTTAGTGTGTACAACTTAATTTTAAATAAAGTATTGTTTGATTTATTCATAATATTTAATCGAATCATAAAGGTTTAATGAAATCAACAAAAAAAAAGGTAAATAAAATAAAATAAAAAGTAAATTTGGTACTCTGTTTGCGATCATTTGTAAATGATTTCTAATTTTCTGCGATTTGAGTTGAATTCATATGCTGACTAATAAAAACTAATGAAATAAAAAGATTTGAATATTTTTCATTAATGGTTTGCGACTTGCGTTTTAATTTTTTGCAATTTGACAATATTCATTCGACTAATTCTAAATACAGCCACAATTTTTCTCAATATAACCCTTATAATTTAAAATAATAAATTATTATTTAATATAACTATTATACCCTTAAAGCCCCAAAACTCCAATTTAATGTGTACAAAAGTTTTTTTTTTTTTTTTTTTGTCGGCAGCTATCCGATTCCATCCATCTCCGCTTCTGCATCTGCGTTGTGCATCTTTTTTTCTCTGATAAGTGCGTAATTAATTCCTTAAGTTATTTGTTTTTTACTTTATAAAAAATGTTTTGTCATAAAAAAACCTAAATAATTATACAACAAAATAGCGCAAGCCAATTTCATTACTTTTCATCTACTCCTCATTTTAAATAATATAGATGCGCAATGGTGGAAATATGCAATTCTGTTAGTTTTCTTAATGGGGAAAACTTGGGTAGATGAATATATCAAACCTACCCACTATAATCTATCGAATCTGCAATTTATTTTGAGTTTTGAATTTAACTGGGAACGAAAGGCATTGCATGTACCATCGGGCAAGGAATGTGAATTTTTCTAGAAATTATCAGAACTAAAGGGGAAATGAGATGTGTTTATGAAAATTAAAAATTATTTATATATTTATGTAGAGTTTTGAGACTGCATGGGTGTAATAGTAATATAAATAAAAATTTATTATTTTTAAATAAAAAATGCTACATTGAGAAAAATTATAGCTGTATTTAGAATCATCCTATTCATTCGGGACTGCTAAAATTTTAATGAAATAAAATATTTTAATTATTTCATAAATTTCAAAATCATGTATTTTCTTTGACCATTTTACTTCTAATATATAGATTTTTTAAAAAGTGGGGTAGTATGGTAAACATAACTATTCTTTGAATGTCAATATAAAATTAACTATTTAAGGTGTTGGGATAACAAAATTGACTATTTAAGATTTTGAACTGTGACACTTGAGAGTGCCACCTGGTGCGTGCGGATAGGATCATTGTTATAATGAATTAGTTGATTTATCAAAGTGATATATTCAGTTATAGAGAGTGAGAGAGTTAGTTTTCAGAGAGACAAAAATGATGCTCATTCGGGAGAGTTCTTTGTTTTGTATTGTACACACACCTAAATATCAATAAAACACTTTGTGACTTTTTGACTTTTCATGGACGTAGGTTCATTGTGGAACCAAGTTAATAAGTGCGTGTTTGTTTCCTATTCCAGTTAATTTTTTTGTGATTTAAGAGTTCGAATCTTACATTCTCAATAATGAAATCTTTCATAGAAGAAAGTGAATTGAAGTTAATATCTATATTGTAAATAAATTTTTTTATTTTGAAAAGAAAACAATAAATATTTAATAATTCGTGAAAGAGTTTATATAGGCTTAATTATATTCGTGAGCTTTAAAATATTTAATAATAGAATTTAACATAATAATAAATGAAGGGAAGGTCTCAGGTTAAGTACGTCTAAATGGATTAGACGAGTTTTATCCATTAACACAATCCAAACACATTTAATATATGAGGATTAATAAACCCTATTTGGGATAGGTGAACCCATTTGGTATGGATAAAACTCGTCTAAACCGTTTAGGTGTACCTAACGCAAATTTTTGCTATAAATGAATTAGGCATAAATACGATGTTACTTGACTCACAATTCAGAAATGGTGAAAGAAAATCCATGTATTGATTTTTTTAAAAAAAAGTAAAACCTAATTAAAGGATTGAGGAAATTTTAATTATTTATGGGCTGAATATGGACTCAATTACTATAATGGGCTCATGGTTTGGGCCCATTTAATAAGGGCGAATAAGTAATTACAGACTTTCCATTTCACATTTGTAAAGTATTTATAAACCTCAAAACCCTAAGCAATATTTTCATCTTCTGCTGAATCGAATCCCGGCGACGGCGGCCAGGCGTGCGTGCTAATTTTCAGGTATACGTCCCGTCGTTTATTTTACTGCGATTCTTTTTTATCTATGGATTTTTAATGTATAGTTGATCCCTTTATAGCGATGTTACTTGTTGATCTGCAGTCGTTTACGGGTTTCTATCTCTGTGTTAGTGTGTGTGCGATTCAATTTGTTGAATTTCTTATTCTGAATATTTGAAATAGTCTATGACACTGGAACAAGTAAATTAGTGTTGTGGTTTTTGAATAATTAGTTGTGTGTTTGGATTTTATTGAATCGTATGTGTTTGGTTTTGATGTCTGTCAATCCTGCTTGATTCGTGTCGGGGTGAGTGGTTTGAAACCGGGCGTGCTTGCTTCAGAGAAGCAATGTTGTAAGAGATACGACTTGCTGATTTTTTAGTGTTTCCTATTCTTTTGCATTTTGTTTTGGAAACCCTTGAATTGTTCCCATAATCCTATTTTTGATTGAAAATATATATTGTCATGTTAATTTGAACCCGTTATGTTATTCTTAATGGAAATACTTCTATAGTTTACTAGAATTTTTTTTGAGTAATAAGTTGACTAGAATTTAATGGTTATAGTTCTTCTATTTTTAGTGGTGCACACTGCACGCTGTTAGAAGTCATCCAATTGTAGTTTGTGTGCGACTCGTAATTCTGATAATTTAAATTTGTATTATTAGGTTTAAAGAAGGTAGTGAAACTTTGTTATTTGACCTTATTTGATATTCTCTCATTTTTTAATCAGATTGCACTAGAAGATCAACATGGTGAGAGTAAGTGTTCTGAATGATGCTCTGAAGAGCATGTATAATGCTGAAAAGAGAGGAAAACGTCAGGTCATGATCAGGCCTTCTTCCAAAGTCATTGTAAAGTTTCTTCTTGTCATGCAAAAGCACGGTATGCCTCTCTCATCTGTAGCACACAAAGTTCTTTGCTTTTGTATCATAGATAAGCTTAGTAGGTTTGAGTTGATGTTGCAGGATATATTGGAGAGTTTGAGTATGTCGATGACCACAGATCTGGCAAAATTGTTGTGGAATTAAATGGTAGGTTGAACAAATGTGGTGTTATCAGTCCTCGTTTTGATGTGGGTGTGAAAGAAATCGAGCCCTGGACTGCTAGGCTGCTTCCCTCAAGACAGGTTACATTTTTAGAATCATAACTGTAGATATTTTGCTCATTTGAATCGAAACACTTGATAAATAATCTAGCCAGTGGAAAATGTTGTTTCTCTGCATCTGTTAAAACTATGAGATACAACTTTCTTGATCTTAATCTTATTGTTATGGCCCTATAAATTCATATAAAGCAATGTGTTAACATCATTTCACGCTCACTGCAGTTTGGCTACATTGTTCTAACAACATCTGCTGGAATCATGGATCACGAAGAAGCTCGTAGAAAAAATGTTGGTGGTAAAGTACTAGGGTTCTTCTACTGAGCGTGGTTTTGGGTGAGCATTGAGTACTGCTTCGACATCCTAGTCAGTGGTGCTTTGATCCATCTCTCAGCTCTATCAATCTATGGGAAGTTCTAAGTTTTGCAGTTTTTATTTACTTGCTACTATCGAATTTCGGGATTCTGCTTTCTTGAAATGTTGGTAGATTTTTACTTTTTTTTTCAGAACTATATGAAATATATGTTGAACATTTTTTTTTCCTCTTTTATCTTTCTTGAATCTGTTAAATTAGGTCTTGTTGATGATTGTGTTGAAATTTTTTACACTTTCTTCATGTTAGTTTGTCACGCAACCAAAGTATATTTAGCTAATCCTTCCATTTTTACTTGCTATCTCTAGAGAAGTATATAAGTACATAATTTACCAGATAAATTTTACGCAATGGAATTATTACGTGGACCACGGAATTGAAGAAGGGTGGAAAATTTTTAAGTATGTATAATACAATATTAAGTGTTACTGTATAAATTGAAAAGGCTATATTATATAGATTATCAAAAGTTGCCACTCCAAATTTCAACAGGTTTTCCTATTACTATGCAGTTTATTATTACTCCCCGTTGCACCCTATTAGTTCATTTGTCTTTTTGGTCTGTCCCACTTTATTAGTCCCATTTTCTAAAATGACAAATTTTTTCACACTCATCAATAAAATATTAATTCCACAGTACTCATAAATATTGGTTCCTGTACCGAAATCATATGGTTCCTGGTGCCGAAATTATATGGGACTAATAGTTTGGGCGGAGGTAGTATTATTTTTTATGGAATTTATGTTTTTCACAGCAAGCCAGTTTATAGCATTCAAACACTAATTGATTAATCGATTACATCACAAGAAGAGTTCATGAAAGCCTAAATTAAACTATACAAAGAGCGGATGGAAACACGCGCGCCCTAACTTGTATGAACAAATTCTCCCTTTTTTCTTACATGTAAAGTTGAAGTTTTTTCTGTTGTTAGCCAATCATATAATCGTATAAAGGAAAAGATTGAAAGTTGTGATCACCCATCAACATTTTGGTTTCTTCTTCAATATTCATACACCAGAGAGAGTCTGTTGTGCAGTACTCGTCCCATGCCACCGTCGTCGGCTGGCTGGTGAGGCACTCCGAAACCTCGAATTCTTTCCATATATCATCCATGGAGTAAACCTTATTGCTTCCTTCCTCCACCTCCAATCCCAAACCAATCTTGTTTTCTCCTGCAGCTGTCAAATTATTCGCACCACCGGTGTCGTAGAAGCTCCGGTCCTCCACCGCCTTGGAGTCGGAGCTAGAAGAAGGAGACCCCTTTATCTTCTTCTTCTTCTCGTGAGCCTCCTTCCTCAGGTGAGTCCTCCAGTAGTTCTTGATCTCGTTGTCGGTGCGGCCGGGCAGTTTCCGGGCAATCCTCGACCATCTTCATTGTTGACAGAAAAATCACGACCGAGATGAAAAGGAAAAAACAAAAAACATAAATAGATTAAAATAACAAGCAAGAAGCATGGAGGTAAAGAAAAGAGTAGGTAGCAACCTACCTGTTTCCCCATATGGATTGGAGGTGGACGACGAGACGCTCTTCGTGAAGGGTCATTTTGTCCCGTTTGAGGCCGGGCTGAAGGTAGTTAACCCATCTCAGCCTGCAGCTCTTGCCGCTACGTTTCAGCCCTACAACAAATTAACAAATACTTTGCCCAAAAAAACATACATACATATATATATTATGTATATATTTATGGTTGAATTTATTTTAGTGGTGGAGATGAAGGTGCCATGCCATGGCTATGCCCGAAACAGGGTGGTGCAGGCGCGCTATACCTATATATTGAAGTGTCTCCCGCCAACCTTCAAACCTGAAACTTTTGCTATAAAATCCCATCGCCGATCTCCAAACAACTTCACGTAGAATACCAGATCAACATCTTCTTCTTCACTCCATGCCCCTTTTCTCACCTCTTCCTTCTCCATTCTCTCTCTGTCTGTCTATTCAAAAGAAAAGATGATGTTCTTCTCTCTCTATGGTCTCTAGTCTATATATATATATACTTACATATGGAGGTGGGTGTGGGTGTGGGTGTGTGTGCGTATATGTAGCATGAGGGGTTTCACCGTGATATATAGTGTTTATGTGTTAGACTTAGTGGGATTTGATGGAAGAATGGATCATCACCATACATGTGGTTTGCAATTTGGATTCATATATATTTGATGATTGATAGGACAATGTGGCTATATGATGCAACCCCATTATAGAGCTTCTTTTTTTTTTTCCTTTTTAAAAAAAAAATATATATTTTTATGGATGGTTGTTTGGTTAAGAGATCGTATTAGTGGGTGATATGTTGATGTAACTTTGATAAATAACCCTTCATTTTTCCCACATTTTTAATGTAGTTTCTTGAGATGTCCATTGGTTGGGTTATTAATGGCTTCCTCTTTAGTCAATCCTTTTAATTAGTTGAGATGTTTATTATGTATGACTTTTTAATAGACTATTATTAATTTAGGAATAAGTTCGTGGTGAATTTGAATGTGAGTTTTCAATATAGAATTTGAAAATTTCTAAAATTCTCAATTTATTATATATTTTTGAATTATAGAATTTATCTTTTAAATATCGAATCCATAGTTAAACTATCTCTTGAAGTGAAGTTCTATTGAAGCAGAAAATTCCCACCATGTATTTTTTTATTGGTTTAGAGCCCAGCGTTCAATTGCACTAAGTTATTTTGATGTTCAATTTATATCTGAGTAGTTTTATTTTTTATTTTTTTTTCTCTTCAAATGTCAATTTCAATTTCTGCTCTGTATATTTATGATAGTCGTAATATAAAATGCAATATATTAAAGGTAAAAAAAAATATTAAATAGGGATTAAACCAGCCATCAATTCAAACATAATATTTTATTAACTTCTCAAATTAGATGGGCACCGCCAAATCATTAGTAGCCTCTCTAAACATTATTGAATTATTATTTAAAAAGTAATAGTGGGACACTGCATCACCTTGTTAGTTTTCCTACATATGACTTCATAAGATTAGGTTTCTAGTTTTTCTAATCTACTGTATTTCGTTTTACAATTCTCTTTCAATAAATACCCAAACTATATAAATATATATATATATATATATATATATAACAAAATATTTCTTCAAACAAAAAAAAAATAGCTATATTATCAAAAATTCAAGCTAGCAAATTAAATCATTGAATTAAATATTCAGTATTATAGTTCATTATGTATAATTTGGATTTTCGTCGTTCGAAAAAAATAGTTTGAAATATAATACATAATTTTAAATAGTTTTGGTTTTTATTGAAACATTTAAATAATTTGAGACAAATTTTAAAAAAGTGGATAGTTCGAAGATAAATTTAGAACATCAAATAAAATACTCCAAAATTTATTTTTCATTTCTTGGGTTCCGCATAAAATATGGAAAACTGTAAATATAATTAACAACTTCTTATATGTTAATTTGGATCATTAAAAATGAAAATTAACGCAAATGTTCAATTTAAATGTGTTCCAATTTAAAATGCACATATTCGATGCAAAAAAAATGTAACATATGATTAGTGCGACAAAATACACTTAATATGCATACAAGATGATACTTTAAAATATAAATGCGTCTTGTTCAGGTTAAAAATGCATTAATTGATGTGAAAAATGCAGTTACTTAAGATATTTTCTATGAGTATTTGATACTTTTTTTTATTATTGACATAAATAGGATGAAAAAAAAAATTAGAGTATATCAAGTATCAATATATCTTCTTTATTATTTTTCTAATTTTAAGTTAGTTTTATGTTATTTATTTGCATAATTGTACTTTGGTATGTTTTATGCTTTTTGTGGTTTCATAGGTTTTGGATGATAAAATAAGTGAACAGACCGAAGAAAGAAGAAAATCTAAATTTGTCCCTTCGCTCGGGGTGTAGTGATTAAAGCACCTTGCCTGGACCAAGAGGTTACATGATCGAGCCTGGGATATCTGGGTGTGTGAGTTTAATACATGTATTCCTATTCAAAAGAAAATCTGAATTTCATCTTGGTGTCAGTTGATACAGTAGTCATGTTGCCCAATATATCGTGCCAACGTGCTATTTCTTCAATTCATCAAATTCCTTCTGTGTATTGATTGATACCGTGAAAAAAAAAATTATTCGATAAGGATTTAATTATTAAACCAATAAAATAAATAATTCAAATTTATTCTTATTTAATTTATGGATAGATATCAACTGAAACAGTGGACTCCCAAGTCACAAGTGGGATGTGAATTGAATTTCGACAAAAGAATATATTCATGAAAAATATTTAGTGAATCCTAGAGAAGGTAAAACTAAAAATGGTGGCTCCTCCATGCTTTAGGGGTGGTGGTAGTGGTGATAAAAAGTGGTCGCCATAAAGATGAACAAGTATGAGGTGGAAGCCACCACTCCCACTTTAATATATATATATACTCCCTCCGTCCCATATGAATTGTCCACTTTGCTTTTGGCACAATAACCAATGCGAGTAGAGATAGAGGAAATTAGTATTTTATTAGTGAGTGGATATTATTTTTCCATTTTAAGTAAGTGGACAATTAAATGGGACGGACAAAAAAGGAAATGTGTACAATTGAAATAGGACGGAGGAGTATATATATATAGGAGGAATCATGTAAAAAAAAATTCCCATGTGAGAAAAAAGAATGAATCATGTCCATCAGATCTAAAAAAATTAATGGTTGATATTGAATCAAGCAACAACTAAAATGCAATCAAGCAACAAAATAATCAAGCAACAACTAAAGCACAATCAAGCAACATTGCAATCAAGCAACGACCTGAATACAATCAAGCAATGCCGTGAATGCAATCAAGCATCTTTCTCACTTTCTCACGTTAAGAGTTTTCTCACTGGATCCGCTCCCTATATATATATATATATATATATATATATATATATAGGGGGCTGATCTGGTGAGAATAGCCCTTATCATGAGAAATGAGAATAAATCTCGTCCATAGATTTGCCAACATCAACGATCCAGATTACATAAGAGCTTTAACAAAAAACGCGGCATAATATCCTCATTTTACTTCATTTAAGGGCAACATAGTCATTACGAACGTACAGGGCGCAAGAGTTGTGTTTTGTTCATTTTATGTATTATATACTTCATTTTATCTTACCTATACTTCATTTTATCTCAATTGCGAATCATTATAAAATAAATTCGATTCGAATTTTGATGTTACAGGTGACATGCATTTTATCTTAGCAGTTCTTCATTATATCTTAGTTATTCTTCATTTTATCTCAATTGTGATTCATTATAAAATAAATTCAATGTGAATTTTGATGTTATATGTGACATGCATTTTATCTTAGCAGTTCTTCATTATATCTTAGTCATTCTTCATTTTATCTCAATTGTTGCTCATTATAAAATAAATTAAATAAAAATAAAATCAATTTTTCGGAAAAAAATGATTTCAATTCTCTTCATTTTATTTTCTATATACATCATTAAATAAAAAAAATCAAATTTTTAGAGACAGTTCTCTTCATTTTATATCCTCTATAAGTCATTAAATGGAAAAAATTAAATTAAATAAAAATAAAATCAATTTTTCGGAAAAAGTATTTAAGTTCTCTTTATTTTATCTCCTATATACATCATTCAAAGAAAAAAATCAAATTTTTAGAAACATTTCTCTTAATTTTATCTCCTCTATACTTTATTAAATGAGAAAAATTAAATTAAATAAAAATAAAATTAATTTTTCAGAAGAATATGTTAAGTTTATTTTATCTATTTAAAACTTCATTAAATTAGAAAATTCAATTAAATAATAATAAAATTTAATTTAATTTTAGAGTATTAGATGACTCAACAAGGCAATCGAAATCTTGTGAAAAATAAAAAAGAAAAGGAATTACAGATCCAAATATGTAATAATGAAGTTCGCGGAGGATAAAATGAAAATAGAAATGATTTGAGGGAGATACCATCAGGTTAAATGACAATGATACCCTTAAATTTGTAATAATGAAGTTCGCAGAGGATAAAATGAAAACGAAAATTATTAAAGCATAACCGCAGATCTTGTGAAATCAAAGGCTGAGATTTATTCTCATTTCTTACATTAACATCTATTCTCATATGATCTAACCTCTATATATATATATATACACACACACACACATATATATATATATAGAGGATGGATCATGTAAAAAAAATTCATGTGAGAAAAAAGAATGAATCATGTCCATCAGATCTAAAAAAATCAATGGTTGATATTGAATCAAGCAACAACTAAAATGCAATCAAGCAACAAAATAATCAAGCAACAACTAAAGCACAATCAAGCAACGACCTGAATACAATCAAGCAATGTCGTGAATGCAATCAAGCATCTTTCTCACTTTCTCAAGTTTTCTCACTGGATCCGCTCCATATATATATTTTATGGTGAGTTTTGGTGAGCTATATTAATACTCCTCTGGTCTCGGTTTAATTGTTCTGAATTGATCGGACACAATAATCAAGGATTGTGAGTGTAAAATAAGTTGAGTAAAATTAATATTTTATTATTGAATGTAAAAATGTTACTACTAATGAATTGGGACAAAAAGAGTATTGCATACCCTAATTGAGTGAATGAACTCTATAACTAAATTTACATAATTAATTATCATAATAAATAATATAGAGAAATAAATAATTAACAAAAACAAAAATTTATTAAAAATATGAAAATATATGTTGTAACTCACGAAACCTCACCATTGTGTGGGCAGCCGGCAGCGTATCATTTATATATATGAATTATGTGAAAAATATTTTCTGTGAATAAACTAAAAACTTTTAAATAATACTTATTTGAATCCCAATAATATTTTTAATATGTTAATTAACATATTAAAATTTTATTTATGATTCAAACTAGGGATGTCAATTTAGCCAGAAACCAGCGGGTTGGTCCGATTAATCCGAGCCAAAATGCGGGTTAGGGTCAAGATATTTTGGCCCGAAAAAAATTTAGTTCGATTAGCCCGGGACCGAATAACCCGAGGCCCGATAGGGTTGAGCCCGAAACCCGACGGGTTGGCCCGATTAACCCGATTATTATTTTTATTAATATATTTTTCATAATTATAGTACTAAAATCTACTTCTAATATTTAAAATGATACTTATTAATTAATTTTTAAGTTATATAATTGTATTTAGTTCAAATAGTATTCAATACATAGTTAAGTTTATTTATTTATGAAGTTAAATGTATTCAAATATTGCTAAAATAAAAAAATAATATATTTTTAATATATAAATTTATCATTATATAAAAATTTGTGATGTGTTTTGCATTTTTATAAGAGATAAATAATATTTGCTTATTTTTAATATTTAAAATATTCAAATAATGAAAATATATTTAAAAAAATTAATAAAATTATTGGCCCGACGGGCTAGCCCGAAAACCGATGGGTTAGGGTTAGGGTCAAGATTTTTTAGCCCGAAAAAATTTCAGCCCGATTTGACCCGGACCGATTAACCTGCAACCCGATAGGGCTGGCCCGAAACCCGATGGGTTGGCCCGATTGACATCCCTAATTCAAACAAATGTTGTTTATAATTCATGAAAATGCTATTTATAAGTTTACAGTTTATTTACAGAAAATAGTTTTTACCTAATTCATCTTTTATATATATATAAAGAGAGAGATTGTGTTGTGATAAAGTGCTAAAATTAAAGTTTGTGTAAAATATGAATGAATATCCGTCATTCGATTGATAGCATCAATAGTTGAGATTGAAGCATCAAAGATTGAAAAATAAGCATAATTTCGTTCGTGCTTAGTTGCTTTATATATAAATCATACTTAATCAATTAAGTATGATTTATAAAGCAATTAAACATGAAATCTTGAAAAAAAATCAATCCCAACCATTAATTGTTTAGATGAATGATATAGATTTATTCATATTTAACACAAACTAACATCTTTATATATATACATCTTTATATATATATATATTTATATATATATATATATATATAGAGAGAGAGAAATGATATGCTGCCCACCTTATGGTGAGCTTTCGTGAGCTACAACATATATTTTTATATTTTTTTTAATAAAATTTTATTTTGTTAATCATTTATTTTTTATAATTTTAATTTATTATAGTTTTAATTAACTTTATAAATTCAACCGTAGGGTTCATACACCCAATTAGGGTATAATATCTCTTGTAGCTCACGAAAGCTCACCATAAGGTGGGCAGCATATCATTACTCTATATATATATATAGGGGTGTGTTAATCTCACAAGTGGTCCATTAGATGGGAGAAGATAATGAATTCAGTCCATCTAATGAGGTCTGCGGACAGTTGAGATTTAATTTTAGCCCAAAATTACAAAATTGCAGCAGCGACCTAAATTTAGTTGCATAGTAAGGGCATTAATGATATAATGCACTTACAACTACCATGAATTAAATTCAAATTCCTTGATTTTAAGGGACCACATCTTAAATATTATTTAATTTTTCAAAATATGAGGGGAACATCTTATCTTACAAAAAAATTTAATTTATTTTCTCACTATTAAGACACGTTTATTTGTTATTAACTTTATTCTCCCACCTCCAACATTGCTATAGAACTTTAAATAATCATAGCTCACTCAATTTAAATTATTTTTTTGCTTGTCATATATCAAATTAAATATCGTTTTATTATCTTTCAAACAAAATCCATATTGCATATGTTTGCAAAAATCTGATAACCCTATCAAACATAATGCAACCGAATCGGTCTATATAATGCAAATATACAGGCTTATATAATGCAACTTAAATCAGGAAATAAATTTTTTTGTCAAAATATTAATTACCATCATAAATAGTCATGCAAATTTATAGGCCTAAATAATGCATTTTTGCAGGTTTATATAATACAACTTAAAGGCGGTATGATGAATTTGAGTTTTGAATCCATCATCTTCTTCTTATTTAGGTAACGGCTTATTAGATTTTCTCAAAGAGACGACGGGTACAAACTAGCAGAGGAAAGGGAAGTTGTAATGCAATTGGGTGTTTGGTTGTTGGTAGGTGGTTGTATGAAATATTTGAATTTCATGCTCTGTTTCGTTTATTACTATTTCGTTTGTCAATAATTTAAATTCACCAAACCACCTTTAAGTTGCATTTTATAAGCATGTATATTTGTATTATATAGGTCAGTTTAGTTTCATTATGTTTGATGGGGCTATCAAATTTCTGCAGAATATAGATTTTATTTTTCAGATGTAAGTTACATTATATAATCTTGTAAATATGCATTATATACGTATGTATAGTTGCAATATCTAATTTTTGCTACGATTATCTTATTTGAAAAATATGCAATAGTGATTTCGTTTGAAAGATAATTAAATTATCTTTAATTTGATATATTATATGTGGAAAAAAATTTAAATTTAATGAGATATGATTATTTAAAGTTTTATAAAGAAATTAGATGAGAGATTATGAAATTTATTGTGATCTCCCATGTTTAACTTACCTAAATGCTTTTAATTATAATTTAAAATAAAAATAAAAATTAAATTTCAAATTTTAAGAATCAATATGTACCACTTATTTTATCAAATTAAAAGACAATATTTATTTTCTTCTTCCATCTAATAATCACTTATATATATATATATAAATGTTGAGATGAAATAGAGACATGTGTGGGAGTATTTATTCCTAATGGTGATTGGACAGAATGTAGAGGAGTTGGATTATTAAGTAGGTAAGAAAATTGAAGACAATTATCTACATATAATATTAATACTCCCTCTATCCCGATTAGTTGGTCCATGTTTCCTTTTTGGAGTATTCCATTTATATGGTTCATTATCTAAATTTAGTATTGTTTTTTGCATGTGTTTACAAATTTACCCTTACAAATTAAACATAATTAATAGAGTTATTATTAATAGTTATTGCTAAATAAGAGTAATTCAGAAAATTTGTTCAAATATTTAATGTATTCATAAATGAGTTTTGATATTCGTCCAAGTTAAAACAGAACGAAATAAATAAATAGGACGGAGAGAGGGAGTAATAATTAATAGGGATGTGAATTTAGTCCGGGACCGACGGGTTGGCCCGAATAATCCGAGCTAAACACCGGGTTAGGGTTGAAAATTTCTTAACCGATAATAAACCGGGTTAAATGGTCCGGGCTAAACGGGTTGCAGGTTAAATGGGCTGGACCCGCCGGGCTACGTTGGGCCACTCCACTTTTTTAAAAAATATTAAAATATTTTAATATAATTAAATTATTAAATCTTGGAAAAATATATATCAACTACTTTATACTATACTTATTTTATATTTAGATGGAAGTATTTAAATAAATTTAAAGTTACACAAATGATATACCTATATTTTTACTACTAAGAAATATTATTTTAAATAAATAATTTAAAAGAATATTTAAGAAACAATTAATTTCTAAAATATTAATTATTATTTAAATAAATTAAATTCTTAGAATTGTTTAGATTCACAAACTTATAAAATTATTTAGTAAAACTCTATCTTGTTAAATAAATACATATTATAGTTTACTTTATGTCATAGCAAATTATTTAACATAATTGTGAGACCTCATCAAATTTTTATGATATAAATAAATTATTATTATTATTATATATTACAATATTCTTTTGTAATTAATATATTTAATTTATTTATTTAATATAATATTATTGGAGTTGTACAATTAAATAATATGATTATTTAATTTATTTAATGTCTTGATAAACAACATTTTATGTTAGTATTCAATTATAAAAATAATTACTTATATATATAATTAATTATATTAATAAAATAATAAATATTTAAGCTTAATAAAAAAATTTTAAAAAAATCATAATGGGCCACCCCGAAAACCGACGGATTAGGGTTAGGGTTGAGAATTTTCAACCCGGCAAAAGTTACGGCCCGTTTAGCCCGGACCGATTAACCCGCAGCCCGATAAGGTTGGTCCGTTTGACATCCCTAATAATTAACCTAGTTTTGTCGTTTTATATTTCAAACCCCAACAGCCCAACATTCTTGGCCCAACCCAACATTCATTCAAAATAATTGAAAGCTTATTTTTCTCCATATAAGATTACATTTTTTGTATCAAGACTTCCCTTTTGGTATGCCCAAGTTTGATTTGTAAGCTTTTTAGCTAACTTCTTGTTTTTACTTTAATTTATTTCTTTATTTTTTAAAAGTAAAGTTACTTTTTCTTTCATAACATATTTTGTAAATTATAATTCATATGCCAAACTTACTTAGTTTCTTATTAAGATTAGGGTTGTAAATGAACCAAACCGTCGTGAACTTAAATCTCAACTTGATAAAAACTCGTTCAAGCTTGTTTAGTGAAGCTCGGTTATTAAATGAACCAAACTTGAGCATCTTAATATTCGACTCGTGAGCTCGTGAGCAAGCTCGTAAGCTAAAATTCAAAAAATATAAAATATTATTTTTATAAAAGTAATATTTCATGATAAATTTTTATAAGAAGAATTTAGATTTGGGAATGAATTTTAGATTAATTTTGGAACATAAATTTTTTTTCCTTTAAAATAATAATAAATATTTTAATTATATTCTAAATTTAGAAAGTTTGATTGGACTCAAATAAGGCTCCATAAAATTCGTGAATTTTAAAGTATTCGATAAAAAAAAAAGTTTAATTTAATACTAAACGAATTAAACTTGAGCACAATATTACTCGGTTCGATTACAACCTTATTTAAAACAAATTCCAATTATGGAAATATCATGTGTAAAGAGTAAGAATATTCGATCGAAAATTTTCGATATCGATCCTTTATTTTCCCATCTCTCACCGAAAAAGACTTATTAATTTAATTAATGGTGCAGAGATGTTTAATCTTGGGCCTTCAAAATAGCATATGGGCCTTTTCTATAATTGGGCTCAAGGGAGGGTCTGCTTCTGAAATTGGATATATATTTATCAGATTTTTTTAATAATAATAATAATATTCACTACTCATTTCTCAAGAGATATTTCACAAGTGAAAAAAGATATCTCAAATGTGTTGTTAATAAGATATACGTTAATATCAAATGTTGGATATATAAAGTTCTTTAAAGAGAGAATTATCGAGTTTAATTCTCACCCCAATTCATAAAAAATAAAAAAATATTCCCTTGAAAATGACCAATACCAAATTCTAATCGACGCATAGACCCTTTTTAGAGGAAATCAGATTCATATATTATAAAATTATTCACCATTTTCATAATTACAAGTAGATACATAAATTTTACTTCCCGATAAATACAATGAAAATTGAACAATTCATTACCTTTTGTCACCACTATTACTTCGTTCAATGTACTTCTAAAACCGTTCATTCCCTTAAAGCATTTGATAATTATACATGATAAAAATAATCTAGTTCATTGGAGCTCAATACCAAGTTAAGGAAGCCAATCTTCGAAGCCCAAGATCAAAGCACATGAAAAATCCAGTTTAATTCAAGCCACTTCAAGCGCATGATGTATATTCTTGTGATGATTACAAAATTTACACATCCATAAGTGAGTCGTGGCCTTTAATGCTCAGGCCACAACCTAATAATGGAGTTACGATTTTTATAATCTAGTATAAATAGGTCTCAACCATCATAGAATAGGTTTTAAATTCTCTTAGGCACTGAACTATTGCTACTCATTGAATTTTAATCAATATTTAACTATTCATCCAATACAATTCTATTCGTTTTTAGGCGCTCGTCTATTAGAATTCCTTTAAACTTTATTAAGATTCATACCCCAATAATTGCACGGTTTATTATATTGTAGAATCATTATAAAACTTTAATTTCTTGTTTCCGTGCTAAAATATGATTATACACTTTGATAAAATGTTATCAATGATATCATATTGTCAAATATGAAAGATAAGTATATGGTAGGTTTTTATCACATTGAAAGACAAACAATTGGGCATGCATATGAGTGTTTTTTTCATATTTTTATTAATATAGGAAGCTTTTTTAAAAATATAGTATTTCTCTAAGTAATATTTGATTTAAATGAAAGATAAATTGAATGAAGTGAGTATTCAATAGCAGATAGTTCTAAAATATCGAGTTCTCGTTGTTTTGTCAATAAATTTTGTGAAAATAGAATTCAATTTAGCAAATAGGTATATTACAATGAATGCCATTTATTTATTTTTTCCTCTATTGAAAAGTAAATTTGTCGTCGAGTTACCGCTATATCAAATAAACAATACGATAATAAATAAATCGAATTATTCAAATCTCAAAATTAAAAAGTTAATGATTTATTTTATTAAACGAATCGAGCTCGAGTTTACTTATAAACTCGATAATGTAATCGATGTGAACTTGAATCTTTTGTTAATCTATTATAAGTATACTTAAATATTCTCAATCTTTCACGAACTTGTTCAAGTAAAAACTTGCTTCCAAAAAGAAATTTGAATAAAGGGAAGGTCTTGAGTTAGGCAGACCTAAACGATTTAGGCGGGTTTTATCCATTAATCCAAGCCCAAACCCATATAATATACCCTAATTGGGATTAATAAACCCTAATTGAGATGAGTCAACCCATTTGGATAGGATAAAACCCGCCTAAACCGTTTAGGCATGCTTAACGCAAGTTTTTGCCTTGAATAAATCATGAGCTGGAATTGAGGCCAGACATTTCCTTAACGAGTCGAGCTTCAATATGGAAATATTTGGCCCGGCTTGGTCCGAACAAGCAATGTACTCCCTCCGTCCCACGAAATTAGTCCCATTTGCCTTTTTTGTCCGTCCCATCTAATTGTCCCATTTCCTAAAATGGCAAATTTTTTTACACTCATCAATAAAATATTAATTCCACTACACTCACTAACATTGGTTATCGTGCCAAAATCAAATGGGACTAATTACATGGGACGGAGGGAGTAATAATTTTGCTATCCACCAAAATCTATGATAAATTGTTATATATTAAGTTTTAATCCGTTTTTTCTCCACAAGATTAAAACTTTATATTTGTTAGGCATAACCCATCAATAATCATTTATATATAACTCCATGTTCATCAATATTTTTCATTTTTCATCGCGATGATCATCTTCTTATTTATCCCTTGGCAAGTCAAAAGATAAATATTAGGTACAATCTTGAATCTTGATATAAGCTCCCTCTCTCTCTCTCTCTTTCTCTCTGCTCAGAGCCCTTGTGTGTGTGAGTAAGTTGTCTTTTACAGCCTCAACTAGTATTCATGTCTCTCATTTTGTCCTTGCACATTGTCTCGGAACTCAACAATAGCACCGAAAAAATGTCTTTTTTTTAAAAAAAATATCTCAAAGCTTCCATATAAAGAAAGCTTCTGTGCCTCTGCTCCTCTGGCGGGATAGTTTTCGATTTGCATGCTAACAAAACACCAGACACACACCTGATCGAACCACTGTTGCTAATCACCTATAAATGCTTTATATAGAGAGGGGTGCCTAAATTCTTCTGTAGTTGCATGTCCTTTGTTTTCGTGACTTGTTCGTGATCATATTATGTCAACGGCATTCAATCTTGGTTTGTGGCAAATGGGTGCCGGTTATTTTCGAGCTCTTGCAGAGTTCTCTTGATTTCTTGCTGTTCTTTCTTCGAATTGGTGGTTTTTTTTTTTTAGGTATCGATTCAAATTGGGTTTCTTCTGTGTGGACTGATGGCGCCTTTGAGAGGGAGAAAGAAACGGAAAGTTGAGAACCAAGATGAAGATAACCTTTTGGTTTCTGGGTCTTCACAAGAGGGTTTTGCTGAATGGTGGGATGTTTTGTCAAGGAAGATTGCTGGTAATGTTTAAGAAAGTGTTGTCTTTTTTTGTTATTTCTTTATTCTTTATAGTTGTTTGTTTGAGTTTTTTGAATGTTTAAAGTCTAATCTTTATGATATGTTGATCACTTTGAGTTTTGGTGGGAATGTTTCTTATTGTATTGTTTTTCTGTTGGATTGAGGATCTGCTTTCCTCAATTCAACTATTTCCTTTTAGATTGATGACAGATTCTTCTCAGTTTGGCAAATGCAAATTAGCATGTTCAAGTAGGATCCCTAATTGACATTCTTGTTTATAAATCTTGAATCAGTTGGAGAAGTGTTGGGTGTATTTATTTGCCTAGTGGTGGTGGTGGAGAGTGTGATGAGGTTGCTCTACTCTGAAATGCAACCATGGCAGGAGAAGTAAATTCATTTTAGTGAATTAAATGTTACAAAAATAAACATTTCAACTGTCTTAACCATTCTTGTCTTGAAAATGTTACTCATTGGGTTTTTGATAAATTTCTGAAACTCATCACATGAAAGAAGTTCCTCACTGTCACTACCTAATCTAGTCTATTTTGACTCACACCTCAGATGGAAGTTGAAGTCATTTAAACAGTTAAGGTGTTGCTTCCATTTTACAAAAACTAATCATCAACCAGTTGCTTAGATGATGTTCTAGTGTCGTACATTCAATAATCGATAGCTGGTGGGAAATCCACGGTCTTTAGAATTCCATAAATACTTGTAGAGTCACACTCCTCTCTGATAGATTCTCTTGGTTAGGTCCTAGTTGACGTTTGCGAACACATTCTTCAGACATAGAATTTATCTATCCTGTTGTGGATATAAGCATGAATCTTCATCCATTTCAAGCTACATTTTGTTTTGTGGCCTGTTCGTACCATTTCTTCAGTTTTTCTTTTCACAGTGACCTTTTTATTCCAATAACTACTAACTCGTTTTATTATTTTTAGCAATAACTTGATGTTTCACTTCTGATGTTATAGAAATGTATACCATATTGTGGTCTCATGTTTTGTACCTTGCAATAACTGTATAAGGAAGAGTTTATGTATAATTCTTTAAAAATCAGAAAAACAAAGATTGTTTGTGTATAATAAGATTACATGGCATAATAAGGAATTAAGTATAACTAGAAAAAAGAACTTTTTATATATAAGGGTGAAGGACCTACAGGACTTACCGGAACTGTGCTGAGAGTAGAGGGGCTTGTTTAGAGGATGATGTCGGTGTCGCATAACGAGCTCTACTCAATTAGTTTGATATCCAAAAGGTCGGTACTATTGGTGGTTATAAGATGTATAGTCCTCTAATTATTGCAGGAAGTACAGCTGAGAAATATTATGCGCTCCTAAGGATCTCCAAAAATGTAGAATTATGGTTAATTTGTTCTGTTTTTAACTATATTTCTAGACTCAGCATAGGAATTGCTAAGAGTAATTGCTTGTACCACGACTGATTTACTTGAAATGCTTTTCTTCATCTGCTTGTCGAGTTTATGAGCTGATGATCGTCTGACTTAACTCGTAATTTGAATACTTGTCAACTTGTAGATGCATTAGACGGATCACCAATACACCTGATGAAACTTGCTTCAGCCGTTTCCTAACATATGTCTCCTAAATGATAGCTCATTTATCTCTTTGATACCATTCAAGTTTTTTTTTTTCCCCCATATTTCACTGGTCCTTGCTGATAGGCAGACATCTTATTTTATATTTTCTTCTGCACTTACGATCGTGAGTAATGACATCGGAGTGAAAAACTCTGCTTATATGTACAACAAAAACACATGCATAGCTTAGTTTTGCTCACGTGTCACAATATATCACACATTTTTGGCATAATCCTTCAACTCTTATTTGATTTTAATCTTAGAAATTAGCTCCATTTTGTTATAGTTAATGAGTTGTTTGGTTGAACAGAGGGGAATTTGCTTCTCATTCTGCTCTAATATCTCTTTCTCTCTCATGCACCAGTTTTCCCCATTGTTGCACCAAAATTGCACAAAAAATGGCAGAAATGCATTTTAAATGGTCTAAAAGCGTTTTCACTTTCTGTGCATGTGCTGCTTCATTTAGCAGTGAGAAGCCCACATTCTTGCAACAACCATTTCTCAGATTAATAATCTTGTTTGTCTGTCTACAGGAAATCCGTCGACATCTCGGCCGCTGGACCCTTTCAAAACTACTTTTGGAATGTCCAGAAAAACATTCGACTACATATGCTCACTGGTAAAGGAGCACATGATGTCCAAAACACATTTCACATTCACAAATGGCAAGCCAATGTCACTGAATGACCAGGTGGCCTTGGCACTCAGAAGGCTCGGGTCCGGCAACTCGCTGATCTCCATCGGGGACTCGTTCGGGGCGCACCACTCCACCGTCTCCCAAGCAACATGGCGTTTTGTAGAAGCCATCGAAGATAAAGGGCTTCACCACCTCTCTTGGCCTTCCACACACGAGGAAATGTCCGTGATAAAATGCAAGTTCGAGAAGATCAGAGGGCTTCCGAACTGCTGCGGTGCAATCGACACAACTCACATAACAATGCAGCTAACCTCATCCGATCAGGAAGCCGACTGCTGGCTTGACCGCAGCAAGAAGCACAGCATGATCCTGCAGGCTGTTGTCGACCCGGATATGAGGTTCCGTAGCATCATCACCGGATGGCCAGGGAAGATGAATGACACCTCAGTTCTCCAGAGCTCAAGCCTGTTCACACAATGCCAGAAAGGCGAGAAGCTGAACGGGCCGAAGATGTCCTTATCAGAAGACACGGAGCTAGGCGAATACATCATAGGCGACGCAGGCTATCCGTTGCTGCCATGGCTCCTCACTCCATATCAAGGGAGTCAGCTTCCAGAGAGTAAGCTGGACTTCAACAAGAGGCTTCTTGCCACTCATGTTGTCGCGCAGAATGCTCTGGTGAGGCTCAAGGAAGTGTGGAAGATGATGAAAGGAGACTTGTGGAGGCCGGACAAGCACAAGCTACCGCGGTTTATTTTGGTGTGCTGCATTCTGCACAACATCACTATAGACATGGAGAAGGATGAAGATCTGGTGGAGCTGCCCTCAAATGTTGTGCATGATGCAGGATACAGGCCGGAGATCTGCGAAGCCATCGACAAAACGGGGTCCGTAGCGAGGGACAAGCTGTGTAAGTACTTCTCCGGGAGGTAGTGTTGAGAAAATAGAAATGTTGTATTCCTAGAGAGGAGGGAGGATATGCAGCTGAGGTTGAAGTGAGATATAGGGAGAAATTCATTTTATGTTTTGAATAAGGCTCATGGCCAATATTGGAGAATTGAAACTTTTATAAAAATTGTGTATAATATTATATATATATATATTGGAGGAAATGCTGGTATCTGATTATATTGTTTTTGAGATTTTGGTAGAAACTAATCAAACTGATAAAAGGAGAAAAGATTTCAGTTTGTTTTGAGACCATTTTTCAATCCCCAACTCCAAATAATCGATATGACATAATTTCGATGTGGGAATATTGGATGGGATAGCATAGAATTACACAATTTGGTGTTGCCATTTCGCTTTTCAACGTGGATGTAAAATTGCACAAAATTGCACAAAGATGTAATTTAATAATTTAAAATAAAGCTATTGATTGGTACAAGATTATATTAAGCTAAATAATTAAATTATCTCCAAATAAATTCTCAATTTTGTTGTCTTAAGATAGAAGGGAGAAGCTAATGCAGAATTGTTTTCATAAGTGGAGTTCCAGCTCCTCCTACTGCTCAATTTTATAATTTTCTTTCATATTTCACATAAATAAATAAAAAAAATTTAAAAAAACTGCTCGATATTTTGTGTGAGAAAATCTGAGTATAAGTATTAAGATATTGTTACTAACATTATCTATTGAAAAAATTCAACAAAGAAAATTTTAAAATTCAAAATTTTGATTTATTGTCCCTGTTTGAGGTGCAATGGTAAAAATATCTCACCTATGACCAAAAGATTATGTGGAAGCATACATTGTATTACTATTTAAAAATTCTGATTTTTTCCAAAAAAAAAAAATGCATTAATGTCTGCACAAAATAATGCTAGTAATATTACTTTGTTACACAAGACAATTTAGAAAAAAAAATGAATGCAATAAAACAAACATTAAAAGTTTATTTCGATTCTCGATCTTTTATCTATTTATGAGTAAAAAATTACCAACATAAAATTTCCAATATTTTTTAAGACATCTCAAGTTTTTTATTTATAAAGAATTTTGAATGATAAATATCGAGATTCATCCTTTCTTCTTCACCATTGTTAAAATAAAATAAAAAATTTGGAGTTAGACATGACTCGAGAGCATATTATCTAACACGCAAGATTTATTTAACACACCTTAAATATGTTAAAACACACACAGTCACACAGAGACTAACTTATGGATGTAACAAAGATATACAAATTAAAACGAGTTTTATTGATCTTCACCTTCTTCGACCAAGCCAAAAAAGAATTCTTATCTTTCCTAAAACTTCACAAACATTTGTCTTTCTTTTTTATATGTTTGAGCAATCATGCAAATATATAATACAACATAGTGAAAGTAGAGAATTTACATAAATAATTTAAGGATGACTTCCCCTGCCGAGTCACAATAGCTTTGTTTTTTTTTTTTTTCTTTTTCAAAACAAGGACACATGAAAATATGAAACCTGCGTGGACATTTGAAATGCAGAATACATGCGTTAAACTTAAATGCGAGAGAAAAGACTCAAATTCCAGTGTCTCAAATCAACAGGAACCCTATATCAGACAATAATCACTACCACATTAGACCAATTTCCACAAGGACCGACACATATTCACCACCATAGCCTTTTTTTTTTTTTCTTTCCCTTTTCCCTTTGTTGTTTTCTTGTTGAGTGCCATTGGCCTTGATGTTTTCTGTTCATTCAAGAACCACAGCACGCCGACTTCTGTGCAAGTTGTCCGGTCCCTCCGGCTCCATCGGCTTGGTTGATTTTGATAGTTGATGGCTACAATCAAGATAAGGTTAGGTAAGAAGGTGTTAACTGGAGTTATTAACATCAGACAAGGATGCCCTTACCTCGGCTTTGGTGTCTGTATCTGAAAGCCTCTGCTTTATGTCCCTGGCTATTGAAAAGAAAACTTCTTCCACGTTAAGATTTGTTTTTGCACTCTGCAGAAAATGCCACATCGTTAGATAAATTTGAACAAGTGTAGTTTTGCTCTTTTCTCTCCCCTAGGAAATATACGAGTACGTACAGTCTCAAAGAATTTGATTCCGTACTCATCAGCGAGTGCTTGGCCCTTGGAGGTTGGCACGGCCTGCATCATGTGCATAAAGTTCATTCAGTGATTTAATTTTATTTATTTTTAAATCTACAGTCATTTTAAAAGAAACGAATCATTCTATGTAATGGGCATTCTTTTGATCTCAATTTCTAAAGCCTAATCCATTTTTCTGCTAAATCAAAATTAGCAGGCAAACATATTAGAACTGTGTAAGCCTCGACCAAATTTGTAAATTTGGAATAGCAAATGCCTGAAAATTGCATGGTCTAGTAGCTTCACCTAGGTAATTCTAAGTTCTAAGTAGGAATGATCTAAATATGACACATAAAAAGTAAAGTTGCATGAGGGAGAATTACCCTTTTACTTTCGTCCATGTCCGCCTTATTTCCTACCAATATCTTGTTTACATTGTCAGAAGCATGCTGTTCAATGTTTCTAATCCAGTTCCTAATATCTGCAAGAGAAGCGTGGATTTTAACGGCAATACATAGGTTAAGAAGTAAAAAGGATAATTAGTAAGAAAGAAACCTTACTGTTAAAAGACGATTCATCTGTAACATCATAAACCAACAATATACCCATAGCACCACGATAATAAGCTGGAGGAGGGGGGGCAAGAAAACAAACACTGAATGTCATGTTAAGGTAATTGTAAATTAGCATGATTAATGGAAGTGTTTGTCTTTATTAGTTTAACTTGATTCCGAAGAGCAAAACAGAAGAGGCTAGTTTGGGACTAATAAAATCCAATTGTACCTGTGGTGATAGTGCGGAATCGTTCTTGTCCAGCAGTATCCCAAATTTGAAGCTTGATCCGCTTTCCATCAAGCTCAACAGTTCTTATCTTAAAATCAATTCTACAAATGAAGGCCACACATCAATTCAAAGACAATTCGGTTATCATAGATATGTTTCACAGTTAATCTTACCCAATGGTGGTAATGAAACTAGTTGTGAAGGAACCATCCGAGAATCGCAAAAGAAGGCAACTCTTACCCACACCTGCAGGTCAACAAACACAAGAATAAATTGATTTGTCGGACAAGAACAGATACGATCCTCAAGGTACAGATTGAAAACCACCCAAAAATGTTGAGGGATCTAGAAGTTTTGAGCTCCACTCAACAGTTAAGAAAAGCAAAGAAAAAAAAAAAGATAAAGACCAAAGGCACCCGGAGAGGACACCACAACATGATGCCAGGAGGAAACATAACCAAGTAAAATTGATTATGACTGAAAATAATGGAGTAACTAAAGTCAATAAGTTATTACAGATAGCCACTATCTGATACCAAGTGGTTAGAAGAAACCCATTGATCATTCCCAACTAGTACATAGGCACAATTATTACATTGCAGTTCCTTACAAAGGTAATAAGTCTCCTACATATGAAATATTGCATCACGTTTCACCTTTGAGAACGAAAATACTACCAAGTACCTATCTTCAATAATGTCCAGGGACATCCGCTTAACCCAAAGAAAACTGATGTAAGACTGCCATTCATGAGGCGTTCACAAACCTAGAGAGTTTAATCACTTCACCACATTACTGTAAAATTTAAAAAATATATATTCAATTTATTTCTCAACTTATCTTTGTTAGCAAATTCACAAAATCAGGACGCTACAATGTAAAATTAATTTCAATAATAGCATCATCCACCATCAGATCGGCACCAAAAAAAGAAGAATTTTTCAAAACAAACATTTGAACCAGCACATTAACCGTTCAAAACACATATAAATTCCAAAGGCAGAAAAAATAATACAGATTACACAACTGAAACTCACCACTGTCGCCGATGAGGAGAAGCTTGATGAGGTAATCATAGTCTGCTCTCGCCCTCGCCGGTGGTGCGGCCATTGACTAATCCGTTCAATACCTCGAAATCAGCTCTCTCTGCTCAGCTCACGCCTCAAGTAGTTAGTTCTAATCACAAATTACTCACAGATCTGCATCAAATTAGATCATCACAACTCACACAAATACATACGGAGATAGAAGAGAGTCAAGAGAGAGAGAGGAATACGCGCAATTTGCAACTACGTATATTGTATACAAAAAACAATACGATAGGTCAATATTGTAGAGACAGCCGACTGGACAGATCGGCAGCTTTTGTAGTTAATAATTCTAGAGAGAGAGAGAAGAGAGAGAACCTGTAGGGAGACAGTGTTTGACAGGTTCCCCGTCCGATGGTTGCTAAAATGCGCATCTTGTTGGGGGTGCACTCAGAGATTAGATAAACGAAGAAACATACAATAGTACTCCCTCCCTCGGTCCAGGCTGAATTATCCCGGATAAATCGGGCACAATAACTAAGGAGTGTGAGTGTAAAGTAAGTTGAGTGAAATTAATATTTTATTATTGAATGTGAAAAAGTTGTTTATTGAGATGAAATGAGACGGACGAAAAAAGAAAGTGGGACAATTGAGGTGAGTATCAATTTCTATTTTCAAAAAATTGCAACACATGTGCCGATCAGGTGTTCGCGAGCGCACACTATGATAACTGTAGCACCACGTGGTTGGGTTTCATTGGTAGCATCGGTGGTTAAATGCTGTGCTTGGACGTACCACAGCTGGAGCCTAGTGTCCAAGTCGGGTATAACGGAAAATTGAGAATCTATCTATGTAGAGGTACAACTGTCAGAATTGGTCAATATTCCAATCAGTGCACATGATTATCTATTAAATAATCATTTGAAACTTTTTTCTTTTATCTTCTAATTTTAGTCGGGCAAATGATAAAAGCATCAGCATCTTGCTTTTGTCTAATAAATAAATAATGGGTTGAAATTATAATTTAGTTATATGTTAGCATGGTAAGACTTTTATAGATTAATAATAAATAAAATATCTCTAAACATCATCTAATGCAAGTTGCACATGTTGATAATGTAAATTTATCAGCCAAGTATTATAATGCTTTTATACATCCATAAGCCATTTATCAATTATCATGTTTTATTAAACTGAAGTCAAATCAAACTTTCTTTTTTAGGAAAAAGATAAAATAGATTAAAGATCCCAATTAGCTAGCAACAATAGCCAGTCGGAAAAGTGATTCATCTAGATGACAGTATCATTACACAGAGTCCCAAAGCGGGCCACATGGTGAGCAACACCATTAGCCTCTCGAAAACAATGGGAGAACTCGATGATAAAAGACTTCCTAAGTATCTGGAGAGTATTTCTCAGATCATTCAAGAAAAAGAACAAAGAAACGACTCTCTGAAGATCGTTCGCCACTTGAAAGGAATCAAGGTAAACCTGTATCCAGGGCCGGCCCTGAGGCCGTGCAAGAGGTGCACCGCACCGGGGCCTCCGAATGAGAGGGGCACCATTTTTAAAAAATATATATAGTAGTAATGTTATGCTAATTTGTCTCAGTACACATTTAAAAAAACTAATAAAAACTTAGTTTTTAGCTTTGCTAAATAGATTAACAAAATCTATAGTTTATATTTATCCTAACACAAATATTTTGTTCAATCTAAATTTAAAAAAACTCGACAAAATATTAAGATTTATTTGTTCAACTATATGAGTATGATGATATCTATTACTAATTAAAAATAAATATTTACAAACATCGTCGCATAAATGGCACAAAAATCTCATTCTTCTCAAAACTGAAATATCTCATTATGTAAACGTTATTGTAGTTTGATAATTCTTAATTTTTTTAGTTTTTTTTATACATTTAAAGCGTGAGTTTTGTCAAATTTCACAACTACTTGGTTTTTAGATTTTTTTTAGTGCATTGTTGACTAGTTTAATTGCATAGTTTTAAATTCTTGATTTTTTTTAGAATTTATTTAGTTTAATTTAATTTTTTTTAATTTTCGACCGTTGTTTAATAAACTAAACACCATGCGATATATGTCTTTCACACCACTTTAGATATATTGACTTACTTAATAAGATTGAATAATTTCATACATATAACAATATTCGTTACCGTTGCATAAGCTGAGAAATTTTTTCAAAATTTAAGTTATTGAAATATTATATGCGATCGAGTATATCACAAGAAAAATTGAGTAAACTTGATTTGACATAATATTGAACATTATATTTTAATAATGTTCTTATCTATAAATAAAAAAATTAGGGGCACCATTTTTCTTGTTCGCACGGGGCCTCCAAAATCACAAGGCCGGCCCTGCTTGTATCGGGCTTGTATCTTCCTGAAGGCATAAACCAATCCCGAAGAAAGCATAAATCTTCCTTCAGCAGTGCAAGATGGTCTTGGAATTGATTTTGCAAGAGCTGCGTTGATGACACCATTCTCATCTCTTACCACTGCTCCAATACCGAATTTGTTAAAATCTTCATGGAAACAAGCATCAACATCAAGCCAAAAGGTTCCATTCTCTGGAGGAGTCCAGTTCCTAGAGCCCGTAGGGACCGAAATTTTACAGCAACGCTTGAATGTTTCATTTGCTTTTTTGAAGTCAGCAAGAAGAGATGAAGTTGCGGCAACATTATGGAGAAAGGGAGATTCTTTGGAGTTGTACCTTGTATAGCAAATGAAGTTCCAGATCATCCAAGTCAGAATACTCCAAGTCTCAAAATCTTCAATGGAAAGAAGCTGGGACAGCCTTTCAACAGATGTAAGAGGGAGATTTCATCAAGTTTCTTAAGATGAATCCAGAATCCACTTTCTTTACAATAGTTAGGGATGTCTATAAAGCCCGAAACCGACGGGTCAGCCCGAAACTAGTGGGTTAAAATGCGGGTTAGGGTAAAAAAAATTCAACCCGAAATTATTTTTAACCGGACGGGTTGGCAGCCCGAACGGGCTGAACCCGGTGGGTTGCGGGTCGGCCCGTAGGTCCGACAATATTTAATAATATATATAATATTTATTCATTATTTCTAATTTTATTTATATCTTACTATACCCATTAATTATATACCTAATTCCCTAGACATAATTTTTCATCACACAAAATCTTATCTATCTCTCCCAATAACGTAATCTGTTACCCTTAAATCGAAAAATTCCTCATTTCTTCCTCTTTCATTGCCTTCCACTCATCACTCTCCTAATTAGCATACCTACACATTTCTTCCTTTCAAGCACCTTTAGCCTCTCGTTGTTATGTTCACCCAAGTGAAAATTATATTTAATTTTATAATCCATATTTTATCATTTTATATGTCCAAAAATTCTCTTCTATTACTTAATTAGTTGGTATGCAAGGATTGGTGTTTTTTTTTTCCTTTTCTAATTATGATTGGACAACATTTTTATCCACTTATCACTATTTTCTTGCGAAGATATTGTTGTTTGATGTCTTTTTTTTTATGTTGGTTCATCATTTTCTTTTTTATTTTGTTTAAGGGATTGTTAAAATATTTTAAGAAAATCTTTACAAAAATAACTCGTAAATCTTGCCAACCCGATGGGTTAGCCCGAAAACCAGTGGGTTAGGGCTAGGTTCAAGAATTTTTAGCCCGATAAAAATTCAGTCCAATTCAACCCGGACCGAATAGCCCGCAACCCGATAGGGTTAGCCCGAAATCCGATGGGTCAGCCCGATTGACATCCCTACTAGTAGTCATTGACGAAAGAGCAAAAAATAAGAGAGTGTTCAAGAGTACCTTTTCCCAATTTGCATCTCTCACAAGAGACCGACTTCCCAATATTCCGGATTTTGAGATTGAACTTCGTACGAAGGAAGCCTTTGAGAGCTCTCCAAAGGAAAATTTTGATTTTGGGAGGGATGTTTAGTTTCCAAACAACTTTATTCCATAGTTCTGAAGGTTTAATGGATTGGTGCTCTGGAGTTTTGAAGTAACCGATTTCAAGAAGATAGGCCGATTTAACCGTGAAGATGTTGTTATGTGAATGTTTCCAGATGATCTTCTGTATCTCCTCTGAGCTATAATCTGAATGCCTGCAAGCTTCATAAGGATCTGATCGGAGGGCTACAAACCGGCTAGTGGGGCTGTCAGGTGAGATTTCATAAAACCTGGAGAGGTTTGGTCCATCTTTATGCCCTAAAAGGTCAGAATCATCTCTCCTTCTCAAGATACTTCCAACTTTGGTAAGTTTTCTACTCCAGATCAAAAACCTCCATATATAAGAAATATTAGCTTTTATGGGAGCTTCCATGATAGAACAGTCAGGATAGTACCTATTTTTCATCACTCTACTAGCTAGAGAATCAGCATTAGTCCAGAGCCGCCAGACTTGTTTTGCAACAAGGGCCTTATTAAAGCTTTCGAGGTCCCTGAACCCCATCCCCCCATTTTCTTTTGGATAACAAAGAGATCTCCGGCTGAACCAATGTATTTTTATATGTTTGTCATCATCCCCCCACCAAAATCAAGCGCAAGCCCTGTTGATGTCATAATTATAGATTTTGGAATCTTGAAACAGGTCGTGGAGTAAGTTGGGATACCTTGGATTACGAATTTGATCAGGACTTCTTTACCACCGCAGGAGAGATACTTATTTTTACAGGAGTTGAGCTTATTGATGATACGATCTCTAATATACTCAAACTACAAGCTTTTGTTTTTCATTAAGTAGGAAGGGAGCCCCAAATACATTGAATGCCCGTTGACTTGAGTAATCTCGAACTCCTTTTGGATTTCCTCCTAGTGATTTATGGGAACAGCTGGACTGAAAAAAATGCCAGATTTTCCGAAGCTGATAAGTTTCCCAGAAGCTGCAGAGTAGGTATGAAGATAAGATTTAATGCTAAAACATTCATTGATGTTTGCCTTGAAGAACAACAGGTTGTCGTCGGCGAACAAAAGTTGAGAGATAGCAGGGCAAGAGTTTCCAAATTGAATGTCAGTGATGTTGCGAAGGCTGACTTGTGTATGAATGAGGGAGGAGAGGCCTTGTGCGCAGAGCACAAACAGCAAGGGAGAAAGGGGGTCTCCTTGGCGAATTCCTCTAGAAGGCTTGATATTACCATACACACAGTTGTTCATGACGAAGGAGTATCTGACGGAGGAGATGCAATTCATGATGAGGCGGATGAATTGTTGGGGAAAGTGAAACTTAGTCAGCAGATCTTCGATGAAGGACCATTCCACACGGTCGAATGCCTCGCTCATATCAAGTTTAAGAGCTGCAAATCCATTCTTTTTTCCCTTTCTTTGACAGATGTAGTCCATGCATTCATAACCCACCATAATATTATCAGTAATGAGACGGCAAAGAAGGAAGGCGCTTTGGTTTTGGTCCACTACGTCGTTTAAAACAATCTTCAATCTCTTTGCAATAGTCTTGGCAACGATTTTGTAAATTGTATTACAAAGGCCGATCGGGCGGAAATTTTCAATCTTGGCAGCTTTGGATGACTTTGGAATCAAAACAATATTAGTATTATTCCAGCCAGAGAGATCAGCTCCATTATTCAGGACTTCAAGTATCTCCTGGGTGACATTCTTTCCAATGATGGGCCACGGATGAGAGAAAAAATTGCCTGGAAATCCGTCTGGGTCGGGGGCTTTTGAGGGGTGAAGGGAGAAGACCGCTTCACTTATCTCTTCTTCTGTGAAAGGTTCTTCCAGCAACTGTCGGGAGTTGTGGCTGATTTTGTTATGGATAGTATCAAGAACCTCCTTAATTTTTAGAGGTGAAGGATCAGAGCTTGTGAAGAGATTCTGGAAATAATCTTCAATGACTTTTGCCTTGTCTTCTTCTCTAGTAACGAGGATTCCTTGGATATTTTCCAACTCTCTAATTTGGTTTTGTTGTTTCTGATAGCGCGTTTCGCAACACGCTAAAACTGCAAGTGTACAGACCACTGCAGAGGGCAAGTAATAATTTTATCGAACTCAAGGACTGCAGGCTCGAAGTATAATCAAGCACTAAAGCATAGACACCGTACTACTATCTAGGCGAATTAGAAAATGAGGTTGGTTTATTTAAACTATCAATGATTTAAAAGCAAAGTAAAGTAAGTAACTAATTTAGCTGATTTTAGAAAACTTATGAGAAAATAGGATTCCAGGGCAATCCACTTTGAATAATTATCAAACAACTCTTTATGTAATTCAATCCCAATTTAATTCCCAAAGATGTGAGTTAATCGCAAATGTGTTATCAGGTGATCCTCTCGGACTCTAAACCATAACATGGAAATAAAAGATCAAGTGATTCCTCTCGGACATACAAAAGACTTTTACTCTTGATTAAAAACCTTAGATTTCAAAACCCTTCAAAAGTTCAATTTCCTCTCGGACAATTGTTCTAATAAATCTGATTTATTTGCGTCTTAATTGATAACCTAGACCTCTCAGTTCAAAAACTACCAATTCAAATCACAATCAATGGCCAGTATCTCGCAATTAATGAAAATCCCAAAGAAATCAGAACATCAATGGAACAGGAACATTAAATCACATAATTTGTTGAAGGAATATTTACAAAGTTTCAAGCCCTAGAATCCATGATTAAACTTAGCCAATCATGCTAAGTTTTAGAAAAACAAAAGGATAAAGAGTCACAAGAACAGAAATCATGGAAATTAAAAACCCGTGGTGTCTTCAATCTTCAATTCCTGGAGTGCTCTTCCAGTTCCCCTGATTTTGCTGTGAATTCTAAGCTCTCTAATTTCAAAAATTAGAAAAAGGAACCTTATTTAGGTTCAGGGACGTCCTATTTATAGTTGGGGCTTTTCAAATCTCCAAAAGATATGGTTTTGGGCTTCATATTCGTCAGAATACGTCAAATCGTGACAAAATCGGCGGTTTGGACTGCCCGATCGGTGATAAGCTCATATTTATACTCACTTATCTATATTTTTCTCCATTGTTTCAAGTGCTTTATGTTATGTTTTTACTTATTTTTGTGCATGAGACTATTTTGGAGGGTGTTATGCCTTTGATGGGTGATTTTTGTAGGTTTTAGGCCAAATTCATTGGAAACCCGTACTGAAAGCAGATGATGTTCAAAGGAACAGTCACTACTTCTTCCACAGATGGAATCTGAGCTAATGGAGCACATGGATGGAAAGGTCTTTGAATTAGCTTTCCAACACAATTGGAATTGGGTCAATCGGAGTTTGGGAGCAAAAGTTATGGCCAAAACCGTGAGACTGCGCAGACCAGAGAACTTGTGTCGAGAGACAGGATTTCTGTCGACCGACAGGATTCCTGTCGATCGAAATTCCCCCTGTCGATCGAAACAGAGGCCAAATTTTCAGCAACGTCACAAATTCAGCCCGGATTTTGATCTGGAAGGTTGTGTCGATCGACAGCGTGCCTGTCGATCGACACAGATGTCCGAGAATGCTGTTTTTGGCCTGTTTTGGCAGTTTTTGCTATTTTTTTCCAATACTCAAATTAGATCTTTTTCCCCCTCTATAAATAGGAACTCTTAGCACAAAAATTAGCTCTCTTAGACTGGTTTCTAGACTTGTTTTATGCCTTATTGCACTTAGAATAATTGAGCTTTTGGAGTTTTTACAAGACATTCAAGGTTCCCCTTTATTTGTAAGTCAATTAATTAAATGTTTCTTTATTTTCTAGTCATGATTTGTGGCTAGAACCCTAAACAGGTTCTAGGGTTACGATTTCTTTTCTGATGCATGTTTAATTGATATCAACTCTTCAAGCATGAATTAATTCTCTGATTTAATTTTATAATCTAGATTGAAAGAAGGACCGAGAGGTGAATTGAGATCTAGGTTTATAGTTAATTAATTGAAGGACCGAGAGATGAAAATTATTAACAGGAAGAGAGAATTAATTGTGTTTGTTTTCTGTCTCAAAAGGAAGAAACCTACATAGGAATAGTTAGATAATTATGAGATTAATTAATTTGGTGTTCTTGAGACCGAGAGGAGATAGTCACTAATTAATAATCTAGGATTTAATTGCCTGACCAAGGAATTTAATCCACAAAAATCTATGTTTCCCCATTGCTGAGTTGATTGATATTTACATGTTGATGATGAGGATATCTGCCCTAGGATCTGTGTTTCTCTTTATTGTTTCCAAAACTCTTTACTTTCTTGCAATTGTTATTTTCAAATTCACCAACAAAAACTCTTCTAAATATTGGTTAACTCAAACAAAAAATTGATAAACTGTGTCCAGTACATGAGATGATTTCGTTGCACTATCCCTGTGGGTTCGACATACATTCGGGTCTATAAATTTATTTGCTTGCTGTATATTACAGTCGATCAAATTGGCGCCGTTGCCGGGGATAGTCAGATTTTATCTTGTTAT
>JAPKLW010001553.1:0-14297 GCA_026898455.1 Plectranthus barbatus
TTGATGAATTAATCTCCTAGATGCCCTAGGATTATGATGAATTGGAATGGAAAAATGGAATCTAGGGAAAAATCGAGCTAACGTATGTAAAAAATGACATAAGTTCTTCAAATAACCGCCTCTTCCCCTTTTATAGGCAAGCAATCAGGGCCTCGGATCGCCCGATCGAAGTTTGGCTCGCCCGGGCCATCAATAATCGCCAAAATCACCCAAAAACCGACTTGGCTCGGCCGAGCAAAGCTTGGCTCGACCGAGCCAAGTCTCTGTCCGCTCGTGCTCGACCGGTCCTGCACCTGCTCGGCCGGTCGAGCCCTCTGAAGGCCCCGCTCGGCCGGTCCTGCACCCGCTCGGCCGGTCGAGCTCTCCAAACTCCAAAACACGTGCGATTTTCCTCCAAAACTCCACCAAAATTGCTCGTTTATGCCCAAAACCTATCCTACACACATGAAACACACAAAACACGAAAACACAACCAAAATATAACAAAAACATATGATACGGGAGTAAAATAGCCACAAACAAGCATGTACACATATCAAAATATAGGTCATTTTACGCACGTATCAACAGTATAGACACAGTTAATACTTTGATAAAGTAATGGTATTATGCTTTAAGTATAAGTGGGAGATTGATGGGATTATATATTGAAAGCATATATGATTAAGTGTTTTGTACAACGGTCTTCATATATGTGTTGCTACAACAATGCTCGCTGTCTGATAAAACAAACATACAACGAACCATAATATCCTATTATCTCGCTTATAAGGATGACCATATGGTGTGTAGGAGATCACAAAGGATCATATGAGTCGTTTGACCTAGTGAGATATAAACTGTATCACAGCTGAGACAGTCCCTGGATAGACTATCGGTCTAAGCTGCGGCACATAGGTTCATAAGTGGGCTTATCCTAGCTACTTGATGTGTCGGTACATAGTTATGTAGTGATGGGATCAACAGTGGGATGTGCCATTCACATTGACATACGAATGAGCTAGATCCCTAACATACTTCGTATAATCTTAAACCTAATTGAAGGATAAGGGGCACACACAGATTGACCACACTTTGATTTACCATGGTGGCGAGTCTTACATGTACTCTTATACCCATATTTTGGGTGTTGGCAATTTGTGTGTGGCCTGCTTAGGCGTGACGTTTAGGTAAGCATATCCGTTTCAGGATGGTGACATTCCTTGAGGAGCTCACAAGGTTCATTATTCTAAACCCTGCAGGTTGAATTATTTAATGCAGGCATAAGTGAAAAGGAGTGAGTGGTATTGCTCAGGAAATAAGAGATTAATTAATTGTGGCAGATTGTCATAATCCAAATTAATTAATGAATGTGTAAAACCTTAAATATGTGGATCATGTTAGTTTGGTGCAACCCGTTCCTAATAACGTTGTAATAAAAGGGCGAGTCGGCATTGTTACCGTGGTGAAGGTTAAACAATGTTTTATTAATTAATTATGTTCTGGGTTGAACAAGGAAGGATTAATTAATAAAGGGGGCCCACTTTATTATTTGCATCTGGTCCCTGGTCTGGCCCATGAACTGCTCAAGCCCATTAGGGTTAGGGTTTCTCAAATCCCTAACACTATATAAAGGCCTTCTCTCCATCAGATCATTAAGAATTAGGGTTTTCAGTATATTGAGAGAGAACGGCAGCGCGGCTGATCCAGTGGGAGAAATTGATCGTCTTCTCCAGATCTCGGATCCAACTTGGTAGATAATCCTCACCAGATTTCCAAGGAGCAAGGGAACAGATCAGAAGATTAGATCTGTAGGAACAACTATCCATCGCCGGCGTTCTATCTCAGATCTAAGGTTATTTCATCGTTATTGGCTCCGATCTAGATCTGTAGATCAAACGGTGAAATCAGGTATTCTCTAAATCCATCCTCAGCAATTAATTTTGTAGGAGCATGCATAGGATCGCATGGTTTATTTAATTGAATTTGTTCCTGGTATCCTAAGAACGATCCTTGGCATGAAATTCATTAATGGCAACTCGTGTTGTCCATCGTAGACTCAAACCCTACATTTTGAACACGGTTAATCAGTTCTGACAGTTGAAGCTTTACTTCATCCTTAGACTTGAGCAGTATAACCCACGTTTATCTTGAGTAGTCATCAACATCTACTAATGTATATTTCTTTCCTCCAATCATGCTGCAGTGAGTCGACCAAATAAATCCATGTGGAGCTGTTCTAGAATCCAGTCTGTGCTTGCTGTAATTGGCCTGTTCTTGAACAAGGCTCTTGTTTGTTTCCCTAGTTGTCACGCTTTATAGACTCCTTCCTTTTGGAACTTCTTTTGTGGCAGTCCTTCAACTAGATTATGCTTCGCCAGATGTCTGATAGAGTTGAAATTCAGGTGACTTAATCTTTTATGCCACAACCAGTTTACACCATCTGAAGAACTGTGTGCCATGAGGCAGGTTCCTTCTTCTCCACTTGACCAATCCAATATATAGAGGCCTCCTTTCCTAATGCCTCTAATCTTGGTCTCGTCAGTCACCTTTTCTATGATATGGCAGTCTGATTCTTCAAAACTGACAATGTATCCACTTTTGCTCAACTGGCTTATGCTCAAAAGGTTGTGCTTCAGGTGTAGGGTTTTCCCGTGAACCGAATCACCAAAACTAATTTGAATGGTATCGATTTATGGTTTTTATGCATAATTAAATACGAGATAAAACCTAGCATGCTCCTATGAATTTAATACAATATTGTGGATTGAGAATTACCGTAATTCCGGCGAGTCTAAACCAATCTTTTGCGTTTGAATTTCCAACTTGAATTCAACCACGCAATCCGATTTTATCTGCGGAATAAGAAATTTGATCTCTAATTTATCAGAATAAAAATCGAAAACAAAAGGGATGAAAGAAATCTGTTGTTCTCCAGATTAGATCTTCAGATCTGTATCCTGGTGCTGATCAGATCTACTACTGATGAGGACTCCGTAGATCTGTGGATTGAGCAGGACCAGAATCAAAATTCTCCTCCTTCTGACAATGAAGTCGGCGCCCCCTCTCTCTCTGCCCCAGGGTTTTGACTGATTTGAATAATCACACAAGATGGCTTGGGTTTCCAGAGAGAGTGGTCTATTTATAGACCCAGGGTTCTATCCCTAATGGGCTACTGGGCTCAATTCAGCTCACTTTCCTTGGGCCAGACCTGGGACCTAATGCAAATAATAAAGTGGACCTATAAATTAATTAATTCCCATGTCCACAACCCAGGACACAATTAATTAATTAATATTAATCCTTTTTCACCACAGAATTAATACTGACCTACCCCTTTATTACCACGTTATGAGAACGGGCTGCATTAATTGAGAATCCCCATATTTAAGGTTACCGGACATCCATTAATTAATCGAAGCCTCTGACAAGCTCAAACTACAATTAATGAATATCTTATTATTCCTGAGTAGTACCACTCAATCCTTATCACTCGTGTCTGAACTTAATTAGCCTGCAGGACTTTAGCACGATGATTGTTATTGAGCTCCTCACGGAATGTCCCCATCCTATTACTCGGATATGGTTACCTAAACCCAGTCTCAGGCGGTACTACACGAACTGTTGTTACCCAAGATGCGGATATACGAGCACGTTACTTAGGCTCTCCACCATGGCAAGTCAAAATGACAGTCAACCCGTGCAAACCCCTGAACCTTCGTTAGGGTTTGGACTCAATCAATATAACGAGATCTTGTATTCGCTGATGTCAGACAGACGAATACATCTCACTGCGGTCCATCAATACGCCACCTCTGCGTACCAGCATGTCAAGTAACCAAGACAGATTACTTATTCCGACAATGCCGCAGCCATCCGGACAGACGTATCCTCATACGTTGTCTCGGTTGTGATCATGTTTATATCTCACTAGGTCAAGTGATCATAGTGTCTTCTGCAATCTACAACATGTCGTAAGATCATCCCAATCGGTGAGACAAGAAGATACCATTGTTCATACATGTAAGATTGTTAACAGATAGGAGAAATAAACCGTTGTTTACTCATTATAATAAATGCTTTCAGTATACAAAACCCATCAATCTCCCACTTATACTCAAAGCATAACTAAGCTATTACAGAGTATACAGTCCGTTTATCTAGTGTGCTGTCTCTTTAACCAGTATCAGTGGTCGGCATCCACCTCAGACCCAGCTCACGAATATGTCTTTCGTAAACTTTCTGCGGCAAGCTCTTTGTAAATGGATCAGCAAGATTGTCAGTAGTGTCAATCTTCTTAATCAGCACATCGCCCCTCGATACGATTTCTCGTATGATATGGTACTTTCTCTCTATGTGTTTGCATGCCCTGTGAGACCGCGGTTCCTTTGAGTTTGCCACTACACCAGAGTTATCACAATAAATTTTGATGCTCCTCGGCAAACTCAGGATCACGCCCAACTCTAAAAGGTAGTTCTAGAGCCATATCCCCTCTTTCGAGGCATCCGAGGCGGCGACTTATTCCGCGTCCATGGTGGAGTCAGCAATGCATTTCTGCTTTGAGCTCCTCCAAGATATAGCTCCACCTCCCAGGGTAAACACATATACTGAGGTCGATTTCTTCTCATCCTGGTCCCCTTGGAAATCCGAGTTTGTATAACCCACAGGGCACAAATCCTCACTTTGATAAACTAGGCAGAAATTCCTAGTTCTTTTCAAATACTTGAGGATGTGCTTTACAGCAGTCCAGTGCGCCTGTCCAAGGTTAGACTGATATCTTGCTACCATGCCAACGGCATAACAGATATTTGACATGGTACACAACATCGCATACATGAGGTTACCCACAGCCGAAGCATATGGTATAAGACTCATCTCATCTTTCTCCCGCTGTGTCTGAGGACACTGCCCACTAGAAAGATGAACGCCATGTCTGAAAGGTAGCAAGCCTTTCTTGGCGAGTTGCATGCTGAATCGGGCTATCACAGTATCCACATAGGATGCCTGGGATAAGCTCAACATTCTTCTCTTACGATCTCGTAAGACCTTAATCCCAAGAATGTAGCCAGCTTCTCCCAGATCCTTCATTTGGAACTGTTCGGATAACCAAGCCTTGATTTCCAACATCACTCCCTCGTTGTTTCGAAATAGGAGTATGTCATTAACGTATAGTGCAAGGAAGACCACGCTCCCACTGACAGAAAGTCGGTAAACACAACTTTTGTTTTCTAACTTTGCAAATCCATAGGATTTAATCATATCGTTGAAACGTAAGTCCCACAACCTTGAAGCTTGCTTAAGTCCTTACAAGGACTTCCTAAGCTTCCAGACAAGATGTTCTTCGCCCTTGCTTATGTAACCCTCGGGTTGCTGCATATAGATGTCCCCACCTTCTTCGAGATAACCGTTTAAAAAAATGGTTTTGACATCCATCTGCCAGATCTCGAGGTCCATATGCGCAGCTATGGCAAGAAGTATCCGGATGGATTTGAGCATGGCTACGGGTGAAAAGGTTTCGTCATAGTTAATGCCCTCTTTCTGACTATAACCCTTTGCCACTAGCCTGGCTTTAAAAGTCGTGATCATTCAATCCGCCCCTTTCTTTCTCTTGTATACCCATTTGCACCCTATGGCCCTAAAGCCATCCGGCAAATCAGTTTTCTGGTATACATCCATAGCAGTTATGGATTCAATTTTAGAATCCATGGCGACACGCCATTTGGCAACATCCTTGTCCTGCACTGCCTCTTCATAAGTCAATGGGTCAGAGTCCTCATGTCCGTCTTCCGGGCTCAAGTCCAAAGACTCACCCACAAAAATGTATCTTTCTAGCTGGAAAATAACTCTCTCACTACGATGAGGCATCGGTGCCATGTCAGTAGTAGGTGCAGTAGCTTGTGGTCCTGCACCTTGCACAGAAGAACGTGTCTGTGGTGCTGTACCTCTCACAGGTGCACCCACATCTATACGTTCCCCTTCCCTTGGAATTGCATTCTCGTTCTCAATTTCTTGAAGAACGATATCACTCCTTGACCTGTGATTACTCACATACTCGTCCTCCAAGAATCTAGCATTGGTGCTAACAACGACTCTTTGACTCTCAGGACAGTAAAAGTAACCACCTTTCGTTTGCCTGGGATACCCTATGAACAACATTACTTTTGACTTGCTTTCTAACTTATCAGGTTCCTTCGACAGTACGTGTGCCGGACAACCCCATACTCTAAACTTGCACAAACTAGGTTTGCGACTTAGGAAGAGCTCAGAAGGTGTCTTAGGAACTGATTTAGAAGGCACCACATTAAGCACGTAAGCTGTTGTTACCAATGCGTAGCCCCAAAACAAAATTGATAAGTTTGCATAACTCATCATTGATCTTACCATCTCTAGAAGAGTCCTATTTTTTCTTTAAGCTACACCGTTTTGCAAGGGAGTACCCGGTGCAGTCCACTGGGATGTAATCCCATTTTCTGACAAATATTGCAGGAACTCGTTCCCAAGGTATTCGCCACCGCGGTCAGATCGCAGTGACTTGATACTTTTCCCGACCTTCTTTTCTACTTTAGCCTTGAACTCTTTGAATTTCTCAAAGCATTCAGACTTGTAGCGAAGCAGGTAAACATATCCGTACCTTGAGTAATCGTCAATGAATGTGACGAAGTACTCGTACCCTCCACGAGCCTGCGTGGACATCAGTCCACATAAGTCAGAATGGATCAATTCCAACACTTCCTCTGCTCGAGACTGACTAGCCTTGAAAGGCCTAGTTGACATCTTGCCCTCGATGCAGGATTCGCAGACTTGATAAGGTACAGCCCGAACTAAGTCCAGTGTACCGTCATCTGCAAGTCTTTGAATCCGCTTCAAGCTGATGTGACCCAGTCTCAAGTGCCAGAGCTATGTAAGATCCTCATCAGAAGAAGTAAGTTTTCTCTTTCTAGGATTATCAATTACGAAAGAATTACATGCAATACTTGCGGAAGCTTTATGATTACAGTTAATAACATAGAGAGAATTATTCAGCATCCCACGACAGATATCACCATTATTACCAATGATAGAAACACCACTATCAAAAATAACTGAATATCCATCAACATAAAGTTTGGAAACTGAAATAAGGTTTCGCCGAAAATCTGGCAAGTACAAAACATCTCTCAAAGTTAAAATAGAATCATCAAAGTACAAGGTGAAATCTCCAATGGCAGCTGCACTCACTTGTGTTGCGTTCCCCATCGAGATGGTAACCACGTCATTCTTCAGCACCCTCCTTGGTGTGAACCCCTGCAAAATGTAACAAACATGATCAGTAGCTCAAGTATCCACTACGAATGAGTAGAAACCGATGCTAAACATGTTTTCGTTACAAATGCAAATAACGTACCTTGTCCCTTGCTTCACATGCGTTCTTACTTGAAGTGACACCAGCCCTCTTCATTTCATTTGACCTCCTCTCACGTGATCTGCGATCAATCATGTTCTTGCACACAATATGAACCACATCTTTCAATGTGCCCAAGCTGTGCTCAAGATCTGATAACTCAGAATCCCATGAAGGTACGAAAGACTGTCCTGCTATGAGATCAGTGAGCAACTCTTTGAAGGAGTACTCACTTCTCTTAGCCACATCCATCTTAAAGTCATAGAATGAAAGCAGTAAAGAGTTCAGGATTATATCGATCTTAGCCGGATCAGATATACATCCACCTCTACGTGTGAATCGTCTCATGGTGTTATCCATCATCATCACATGCAGTGTCACCGAACTGCCATCAACCATTCTCTTACAGACTAGGTCTTTTACGAGATCACAGTTGATAGTTTGTTCCACTTCACCAAACGTGGCCACTAAGTCCATCCAGATCGCTACAGAGCTACAATAGCCCATGTATTTTGAGCTTGAGTTCTCTAGACAGATTATCTGAGATTAACTTGTAAGTAAAATCCTCAGATGCCTCCCATCTGTCGTAGTATTCCTTCTCACGTCTAGAGACTTTATGGTAACGTGGGGCAAGTTGCATCATAGTAAGAACAAACATGTGTTGCTTAGTCAGGAGGATATACTCAATGCAGTATCTCCATTCATGGAAGTTCTGACCAGTTTGAGGATTGAGAGCAAGTATATGATCGACAGTAGACATAGACATATCTGAAACAATAAAGATCTTAAATAAGAACATACACGTAGAACTTCGAAAACAAATGCATCGAAAACCTTTTAATAAATCAAAAACAAATGTTTTCCACTAATTGCCCAAGAGTTCCCACCGCAAGCTACACTCGTAGACGTTTACGATGTCACCCTCAACCAGAACTGCGGGTTTTAAGCCCCAATCCATTTAAATTCACTACCATGTCAGGAAGCTTTTGACACTAGAAATTAATAATTAGTGAAAACCTTAGACCAAGCCATCTCTCAAGAATAGGGATGCAATTCTTGCATTATATTCTAAGATGCTTCTAAGCAATTAACCACAAATTTAACTCCGGCCAAAAGAGACAGTTTAGCATGGCACGTAACAATACCGCACAGCCCTTAAAGCTTTTGTTATCAATAATTTAAATCAATCCTAGAATACTTGTGAAAGAGATCTATGCAAGATACACTCGTAGATGTTTACACAAAACCCTCCCACTATTCACATGATGTAAATTGTTTGTCTAGAAATCCCAACAACCGTACCCATGCACCTCTAGGAACTAGCAAGCTACACTTGTAGACGTTTACTAGAACGAGAGATACACTTACAGCCTAGGACCGCTTTGTGGAGGTTTATTGATTTTAATTAAAAAATCTGCTGAGTATTTTTCTTTTAAAAGGTTTCTTTATGCTCACACATAATTTCTTTGTCATTATATTTCCCAAATTTTTGCATGTAATAATACAAGCCCAAAAATTCCCAAAATATAATCCAACAAGAAATTAATCACATAAGCATGCTTGAAAAGCAGTAAATAATAAAAGCGATAAATCATGCTTTTCCTATTATCTACACATGCTTAATTGCGCACATAAATAAATCACATATCATACGAGGAAAATTAAGGCAAACAAAAATTCCTCGTGGCCCCAAAAATAGAAAAATAAATTTTATCTATTACAATTTGAATTTGAATTTAATTTGAAAAATTCCAAATCTTTTTCAAATCTTCCCAAATCTTCCAGGGCCTCTAAATATTGATCCACCAAATCTTTTGGGATTTAGGCTTTTGTGATCTGATGATTTGCCCTAACCCTAATGCGAACCCTAGGTTTTACACAAGATTTCACAAACCACCAAAACACGAGCCACCGCGACGGGACAGCACCAGTCGACGATGACCACCGCCGCCGCCAGCCGACCGCCGCCCGCCGCCGCCGGACCCAGCCGCCGCCCTGCGCCGCTGCGTGCGCTCCCCCAAAGGGCTCGCGCGCCGTGCACGCGCTGCATGCCCTAGCCGCGTGCTTGCCGTGCTGCGTGCCGCCGTCCGCCGTGTCCTCGTCGGCCCTCCGTCGGCTCCGTCTTCGTTCTTCGTCCTCAACCCGTCCAATTACATAATTTGAAAAAATTATAGAAAATCTATTCTATTACAATTTTTCAAATCTACACTAATCACGGATTTTATCGTGATTTTACAAAAACAATTCAGACCTACACGGATAAACCACCGTGGGCTGAATCACACGGGTTGCCACGAGGAACAAAAACCATCCACAACAATAAATTCATACATACATGCATATTGAGTTTAATTATACACAAAAGAGCTATAAATCAAGAACCTGGCTCTGATACCAATTGTAGGGTTTTCCTGTGAACCAGATCACCAAAACCAATTTGAACCGGATCGATTTATGGTTTTTATGCATAATTAAATACGAGATAAAACCTAGCATGCTCCTATGAATTTAATACAATATTGTGGATTGAGAATTACCGTAATTCCGTCGAGTCTGAACCGATCTTTTGCGTTTGAATTTCCAACTTGAATTCAACCACGCAATCCGATTTTATCAGTGGAATAAGAAATTAGATAACTAATTTCTTAGAATAAAAATTGACAATAAAAGGGAAGAAAGAAATCTATTGTTCTCCAGATTAGATCTTCAGATCTGTATCCCGGTGCTGATCAGATCTACTACTGGTGAGGACTTCGTAGATCTGTGGATTGAGCAGCACCAGAATCATAATTCTCCTCCTTCTGACAATGAAGTCGGCGCCCCCTCTCTCTCTACCCTAGGGTTTTGACTGATTTGAATAATCACACAAGATGGCTTGGGTTTCCAGAGAAAGTGGTCTATTTATAGACCCAGGGTTTTATCCCTAATGGGCTACTGGGCTCAATTCAGCACACTTTCCTTGGGCCAGACCTTGGACCTAATGCAAATAATAAAGTGGGCCTATAAATTAATTAATTCCCATTTCCACAACCCAGGACAAAATTAATTAATTAATATTAATATTTTTTCACCACAGAATTAATACTGACCTACCCCTTTATTACCACGTTATGAGAACGGGCTGCATTAATTGAGAATCCCCATATTTAAGGTTACCGGACATCCATTAATTAATCGGAGCCTCTGACAAGCTCTAACTACAATTAATTAATATCTTATTATTCCTGAGTAGTTCCACTCAATCCTTATCACTCGTGCTTGAACTTAATCAGCCTGCAGGACTTTGGCACGATGAATGTTATTGAGCTCCTCAGGGAATGCCCCCATCCTATTACTCAGATATGGTTACCTAAACCCAGTCTCAGGCGGTACTACACGAACTACTGTTACCCAAGATGCGGATATACGAGCACGTTACTTAGGCTTTCCACCATGGCAAGTCAAAGCTACAATCAACCCGTGCAAACCCCTGAACCTTCGTTAGGGTTTGAACTCAATCAATCTAACGAGATCTTGTATTCGCTGATGTCAGACAGACGAATACATCTCACTACGGTCCATCAATACGCTACCTCTGCATACCAGCATGTCAAGTAACCAAGACAGATTACTTATTCCGACAATGCCGCAACAATCCGGACAGGCGTATCCTCATACGCTGTCTCAGCTGTGATCAGGTTTATGTCTCACTAGGTCAAGTGATCATACTGTCTTCTGCGATCTACAACACGCCATATGATCGTCCCTATCGGTGAGACAAGAGGATACCATTGTTCATACATGTAAGATTGTTAACAGATAGGAGAAATAAATCGTTGTATACTCATTATAATAAATGCTTTCAGTATACAAAACCCATCATCAGGTTGGTGACTAAGGACACGTTCTTGATTATTATGCCATTGTGTTCCACGCATCCTCTTCCAACTACTCGTCCCTTGTAGTTGTCACCAAATGTGGCTGATGGTCCTCTGCGCATCACAAGGTTCTTGAGCAATTCCTTTTCTCCAGTCATATGCGTCGAACACCCACTATCGAGTACCCACGCTCTACCTTTCTTCTTGGACTGGGATTTATGTTCCTGCATGATAGAAAATTATACTTTAGGTCCCCGAATCCTTTTGGGTCCTGCAAAGTTAGTTTTCTTGATCCATCCTTTTGGTTTCCAGATTTGTTTCACTTTTACAGTCCAAGAAACTGAGTCACTCTTTAGTGTTTAGTTAACCTTTCTCGTAAAATAATGTATGCTATTTGGATGCATGTTAGAGAAGGTTGTGCTGTGTGAACTCTTTCTGAAGTTGTTGTTCTTGAAAGAGTCTCGAGAAACAATTCTTGGGTGTTTACCCATCATGATCTTAGGAAGATAAAACTGTTCAAACTCAGGCCTCGAATAGGTGTTCCTCCTATTCGGATAATTGTTATAATGAAACTAAGTTCTATTATAACCTCTAGGATTTCTATTCGGTTGTCGATCTGACTTCCTTGCAACATTTATGGGTTGCTTAGTCGTTCTTGTTAGTGAGATTGGATTCCTTGCATATTGACCATTACGCTTATCCAGTTTCGAAGAGAGGTCTGGTTTTCTCTCGATAGTTTGTTTATACAATTTACGAACTGTGTGGACTCCTTTTCGAGGTACTTGTTTGGAGTCAGGTTTTGACCAACATTTGGTCTTCTCCTTTGGTTTAACTGACTCTTTGGATTTCAATCCTCGTTTCTCCAACACATTGCCTGAATTGAGTTTGGCTTTGACAAAGCCTAAAAATGTTCTCTCAGTTCCTGAAGTAGATGCATGTTCGCTCAAATTTTCTTCATTTTGGTGCTCTATAAACCCAATTCCGTATTTATCGGATGGCTATTTTTGAGCATTCAAAATTTCTTTTAATTTTCTTGCGCTCTTTTTGAAAATACATTCACATTTAACTAGCTCAAGTTTCTTCAAGAAGTCACATTCCATTGAAACATTTTAAAAATCTTTAAGAAGTTTGGAATGTTCTTCCTTGAGTTATTTCAAGTTCCTCACTGATTGACCTCGTTCTTGCGACTTCAAAGGTCAAAACAGAAATTTGTAATTTCAATGAGGTATTTTCACTGGCTAAAGCATCTTTAATTTCATGAAAATTTTCAACATCTTTTATAATGTTTTCAAGAGATATGACTTCTGAATTTGAGCAACAAAATTCAGAGTTCTCTTCAATGCATGTAGATGCTAGAGACAAGGGTAGAGGAGTTGTTACCACTATTTCGAGGTTTGAAGCATCGTCTACTTCACCATTAACATCTCCATCAACAGCTACCATGAAGGCTAGGAGTGCTTCCTCATCATTTTCATCCTCAGACGTGTAGTAGCCATCATCATGGTCTGGGATGTTTGGCATTTCAGTTATGGAGAGAATTGCTTTGGCCACAGCTTTTGAGGCTCTCCTCTCGAATACCTTCCTCAGTCTGTCTCTCTCCTCTTGAGAGACTAGAGGGCATTCGTACTTCAAGTGATCTGGAGAGTTGCATTTATAGCACGTGTGTGGCTCTCTCTTTGTGAATCTATGCTCACTAGTCTGATCTTCTTTTCCTTTGGCTTTGGCCTTCTCGAGGAGTATGGCCAAGTTCATAATTTGTTCCTCTAGTTAGGCAACTGACAGTTCAACTTCTTTCTTCCGGTTTGAGGTGGAGGTATCCTTTGCTGGAGTGGATTGATAGGTAGTTTTATCAAACTGCGTTGGCTTCTTTTGGCGTCTCTGGAAGTCTCTCTTTTTGAAGAATGCAACATAATCATTTGTTGCTAAGTTTGGGGTTCTGGCAGCTTCATTTTTGTTCACCATTTGTATATCCCATTGATGAGCTTGAACTTCAGCGAACAACTCTTTTGATGTCATTTTCGAGAGATCCATGGTTTTTAAGCTGGTGGTTTTAACAAACCAATCTTCCTTTGGCATTCTTGAGAGAGTTTCAGCATTCATGTTAGCCACACTCTCTTCTCTTCCAAGACTCTTTAGCTCACTGACAATGGCGTTGAACCTTCCTTCCATTGAATTGATCGCTTCAGCAGGCAGCATTTGGAAGGATTCGTATTTGTCAACGCATACTTGTTTCTTGTTGCGTTTCATAGCTTCGGTTTAATTTATAAGTTCATTGATCCAATCCCATAGCTCTTTGGCACTATTTTTCTCTATGGCTTCATCCATGAGAGATTATGGAAGAGATTGTATGATCATTTCTTGTGCAACGGGGTCAAGTCGAGCATGCTTCTTGTCTTCCAGTGTCCACTCTTCAGGTGGTTTATCTATCATTTGAACGCCTTGATCCTCTCCTCTAAGCCAGACATTAATATTCTGAATCTTTAGAGGTCCATTCTTCAAGACTTCATCCATCTCTGGATGCTGGCTCCTCAGTTGGATGAGGCACCTCTTCTTCCATACTGCAAACTTCTCTGGGTTGTACTTAGGAAGACATGGATAATTAATCATTATCTTTATATAATCTGCTTGCTAAACACACTTAACACAGAAAAATGAGAGTGCAAGGAAATATGGATCCGGTCCTAAGCGACTCAAGGCAGACAGTTTGGAAAGACCGACCTGCTTTGATACCACTTGTTGGTCCCTCATTAGAGTATGAATAATTGTGCAGCGGAAATTTTATTAAGCAGTTTGCACTAAAAACTGGGGGGTGAGTTTCCCAGTTTATGATTTATAAAAACTGTGTTAGCCGAAAGTTTAACTATTCAGTTTACATATATACTCTTCAACACTTTAGAGAAGTGTTGAAGGTTTTAAAACTAAGTTGAAAACTATGTAGTGAGAAAATAACAAAAACTGTAAATGAGACAGGATATTATTTGATGGATTTATATACTGAAAGCATTATGATTGGTATATTATGTACAAGGTTTATTGGTTAATATACTGGGAATCATAATTGTTGTATGTTCATCTCCTGT